>DWHK01002183.1:0-10209 GCA_018247855.1 Graphium androcles
ACCCAGAACACTTCCCTGTGAAACGCTAAGAGTTACTGGTAGTTGATTGCTAAATTTTTTTCCAATACAGATTTTTTCCAGTCAGGTAGCATTTAAATCATTCTAAAGGTTTACCTCTGACACCAAAAAATTCTTTTCAAAAACAATTTACGAATAAAATTGGCAAGGAAACAGTGTCAAATGCTTTAAATCAAGAAACACTGCTGCGCTTTTAAGCTTGTTATCTAAATGCGATGAAATTTCACTAATGAGATGGACAACGGCATCTTCTGTAGAATGTCTGGGACGGAAACCATATTGATGTTTATATAATTGTGTATTTATAAAGTGTGTTAGTTGTCGATTTACTAGCTTCTCAAGAATTTATTGATTAGAAAATATAGGTAAAAGTGAAACAGGCCTGTAGTTTCTGGGACAAGTTTTAGAGCCATGTTTATGAATGGAAATTATACATGCTATTTTCCAAGTGGAAGGAAATACTCCTGTGCCTAGATTAAGGTTGAGAATGTGCGTCAATGATTCAATTATTTACAACTTTATATATTTTATTAAAGTAGCCTGGTACCCATCAATACCAGGAGGGTTTTAATAGCTGGGCACCCAAACTAAAATTTAACGAATTTAACATTTTGGGTAACGGAGTAACATTTAAGTTAAATTTTAAAATCAATAACGGATTCATTAACTTTCGTTACCTTTACCTAAGTTCGTTAATGGTTAATAAAGTAAGAGAACACCGTGCAGATTGCCCGTGTTGCGAAACACAGGTTCTTACAAGTATTGTTTACTTCGAAATTGTTTGGTCAAATTTGGTTTGGTCGAAATTGGTTGGTTTGGTATCGCACGAGGCGAATAGAAACTATGTAGTGTTTACGCGAGAGTGAGCTAGAAAACTGTGTAGAATTTTATTCTATAGGATTTATTTTTCTCCTGGCCATAAAAATTACGGGTGATTTGTTCATTGCAATTAAAATACTAATCGTCTAGTCAATAAGATGAAAAACGTGTTAATTCATCACTTGCCTCAAAAATACCTGTTTCAACTATTATTTACAACTATCATTATTACGCCTAGAAAAATGTGCAAAAATCGCATCCATCCGCTACCCACCACCTTTCTTAAATCGTCAGTCCATTGTCCTGCAGGGCGTCCTACACTATGTTTGTCTAAACGTGATCTCCAGTCTAACACGCCTTGGTTCCATCGACCATCGTTGCATCGGGAGACCTGGCCAGCCCACTTCCACTTCAGTGCGCTAATTCTGTGCGCAATGTTTCAATTGATACTGATATTTACAAAAAATACTTTGGAGTTGCGTATAATATTAGCATATAAAATAAGATATACAGTGTCTATAGTGATTTCAAAACAAAATAAAATCAATAGGGAATCTTGAACACACGAAATTGTCTGAATGAAAGAAATAACGTATTCCTTTAACTTATTAACTACAAACTGACCCACGCCACTTCATCTGCATCATGTAGCTCTACGTTCGCACTGTCGAAACATTCACATAAACACAAGTTAAACTCTCTCTGTTTTGTCAATAAATTAAATTTATTTTACATTATAATGGATCACGATTTATTTTTCATTTATTTGCAAAATATCAACCATTTTTTTTTAGAAAATCCTTCATATACATGGAAAGATACAAAAATTTGAACATGTTTTTATGTGAATGTATCGGCAGTGCCAACGTAGGGTAAGGGAGATTTCACAAAATGCATAAATTTTCTCTCATGACTAGTTCTCTAGCGAATGACTTCGTTTAAAATTTTGTCAGCCAAAGAAATTCGAGCATTGCGCGCTCCGTTGTCCACTGAGCGAAAGCTCAAACCTTGAATTAATGAGCTTGTCCCACGGTGATCGTTCACGTTTCGGCTCCATAAGTCATTACTGGTAGGACGCACTGAATAAATACCTTGGCTTTAGGGATTGTGGTATCAACGACTCGAAAATGTATTGTAGCTTCCCGAATGCCGCCCAGCCTAAGCGTATTCTGGAGCGGTTGACCTTTTTGTCAAAGCTATGCCGGCCTAGTACTATAAAAAGTTTGGCCAAGTTAGGTGTATCCTTGCCCAACCTCAAGTGTAGCCCTATTCACGACCACTGGTCTCGTGGACACATGACTATTGGCCATAATTTTCACCTTGTCAAGACCCTATAAGGCGGTGATCGCTACTGGTATTTACCATATTAATCACTGAGACATCCCTAAATATATGGCGCTTATTGTTCATTAAAAATAGTCCCTTAGATTCAAAGAAGTTTACTCTCATATGCACTTTGTGGTTTCTGCTCCCGTAGCCGATTGCTCTTGACTTACCATCTTCGTGTGGGAGTACACAAGTGCGAGTTTGGCATTGAAGTCAACCATTACAACAGTGAAGTAGGTTTTAGTAAGAGACATAGCTTTTGCTACGTCCTCGTACATGGCTTCGCCGACTTCGTCCGGGTGTGTAGTCGTTGAGGCGTAGACTTGTATATTGTTTATAACGAACACTACCGACACACTGCCAACCTGTACGATACTGTTTTTGAGTGACTTATGAATGAAAAATCCGACGCCAACTTGGGATAGTTGATCTCCTTCTCGGAAGTAGAGTAAGTGATCAGCATCTCGTGTAATCGTATCCTCGCCCTGTCTTCGGATTTCCGATAAACCCTCTATGTGCTAGTTGATGTGACTTAGCTCTACTTCCAATCTAACGTCCATTGAACGTAGCCAAGTACACGCGTTTGTGGTACCCTGCCATAGCCCGGGGATTTTTAGCAATCCCCATCGCATCGTTTCCATGACCGATTCCGCCAAATAGTGCGACAACCGGGAACATAGGACCTTAGATCTGAGTTGGTTCTCATAGGGAGCATTACTACCTGCAATGGAGAAATATTGGTTACATGTATTTAAAGCTAATGAGTTATTAGATTAAGTTGTCATAAGCTCTTCGTTATCTGTTTAAGCAGGCTTCAGGGAACAAATATTTTTGATACTATCTCTGTCACTGCTGACTCTACATTTTAGTCCAATCTGCAAGTTTTATATCTTTCGATACCGCTTCGAAATCTACTTTAGAGGCAAGGCGGGTATGCATTTTACGAGTATTTTTGCAGAAGGAAAGTGCGAGGAGAATCTGTGATGTTTGTTTTACAGACTGCGTCGACCTTCTTATATTATTAAATTCTGATAAAAATATTATCCAAACAAGATTTATGCCTAGTAGGCTTGTTGATCGTCTTATTTATCGTATCTTATTAATCCTAATACACGTTGGACAAGGAAGTGCGTCCAAGACAGTTTCTGAACTTAACGCTCCAGCGTTCTCCAAGTTTTAATAATAATAATAATTAATCTACGCCCCCTCGGAATGTGTCACCGAGATTCCGTCGACCAATAAGCGTAATATGCGAATTCGATTGTGCATTAATGCTCGCGATTAACTTTTTAAATTTAGACTGTACAACGCCAACATATGACAACGATCGACCAACGACCTGACCGAGCCCGCATCCATAAACAACACAACTCATTAACTAAATCGCACTCCCCTACCATTACAACAACAACGCATCCGTCGGCGGAAGCGAGGTCCGCATCCCCAAATCTTAAACCGCATCGTGTCGACATTCAATTTCACTCATGATCGATCGGGTGATCCGACTCGTATTTAGATCACTATATGTTTACCGCACTTTGTGTTTTCCTATGTTCTACGGCCCTGGCGACGGCGACGTCGGCTTATCGTCGGGGTAATCTAAAACGTGACGCGGTCTACGATATTCATCGCGGCGGAACGTGTCGAGCGGTATCGGCCTGTAAGTGGCGGCACCTTTAATTAACTGGTTGGGGTGCGCGGTGACGGATTTAAAGTATCAGCGCGACGCTGATTTCAGGATTTGAGCAATGATGGGCAGTTCGATATCTATGTACGTGTAGATCGATATTGCGCATGAACCACGATGCTCCCGTGGCTCTGCGCAAGGATCGATTTTGTATCACTTAGTCCCTGTATTTGTGGGGGAGAAATGTGCGCAAAAACCGGGCTCGCGTACGTCATAATAGGGCGAACTACTATTAGTATTATATAAAGTCCTCTTATTCTGGCGAGACATACTATTTTCATTGTTCCTAGCCCGAGTCACGTGCGGGCCGAAGGTGAGTTTATGGCCTACGGCGACATCTAAGACTCCTCTGGCTGGGTCCGCCTTGTCGTGGCGGAAGGGCTTAGTAGTCGTGGGTAGCTGCAGCCCACGGGAAGCGAAGAGGGCCCCAATGGCCGAGAGGGCCGCTCGGAGTGCGCTCGTAGAGTCCGCTCTCGATGCGTGCTGGATTACGGGTGTCAGGAGAATAATCATTATATATTTGACCTATCGCAATGTCTTATTGACAATTCCTTGAAATAGGCTGCCAGTGGAGGAATCTTTAAATCTCGATGTAAATCAGCATTTCGTACGTAATACGGGCCCCTGTGGCACGCCGTAGAAATTTATTTTGAACCACTTGAAGCGGTTTTCATTGTTTTTTTAAGATATGCGCGAAACAAAGGCTCGCTAACAAACGAAATGTCATATACATCATAGGGTGGATGCAAGTTTGGTACAGATGAATGTTGCGTGTAAGCGACATATTACTTAAGTAAAGTATACTGCTTGTAAATTAAGCCATTATGCTAGACTTTGTCAAACGCCTTTGCGACGTCAAAGAGGAGTAATCCCACTCGTGTGAATTTTATGGGGTGACATGATGATGCTCGGGGATTATATGCTCTACAATGCGTTGAACTTGGAGAACACTGGAGTAGCCCGCTCTGAATTCGAAATGCCGTCCATGCATGTGTTGTCGGTCATAAGCTCGGGTGGCTGAATTCTTTTCCCGTAGCAGCTGTCTAAGACTATCTGGCAGTACGAAGCGGCGATCATTCGCTACTTCAATCTGTTCCGAGGAGGATATCGATTATGTCGGGAGCATGGTTTCTACCAAAAAAACATCGATTGGTTACCTGGTAGGAGCCATAGGACCAACTACATCGTATGGGAGATTGCTTTCCAGGCATAAAGCGAATAGAGCGCGCCCGTTTGTATTATTATCGATACTATTCCAAGCTGACGGCTTAGCGTTTAGATCGCCTGCTAAAATCACCGAGTTGTTGAGATTAAGCAACGCCTCGATGTCTTCCTTTATAATTCGTTTGTTTGGCGATAGAAAATGCGCTGCATGCAGCTGTAACGCTGAGAATTGGGCTACAAGTAACTGACAACGTCGGGAAATAAAGGTATAGTTGTTCTATCTCACGAAGGCGGGTTGGTGTTAGTTGTGCGTGCGATGTACGTGCACAATGTTTCAGTGTGCGTAAGCTTAGGAGTGCTCAGTGTCGTCCGAGCTGTCAGTCGGCCTACTAGTGCTTATTGTTTCGCGTCAAAAATTTGCGTCATGTACCGTACCGTACCGTACCGTCTACATGGAAAGTAAACGGAGAAAAGTTGTTCACAGTGAGGTAAACAAATAATATTTAATTGTGAGGTTATTGTAACATAATATATCACGTGATTCTAATTATGATTTTTTTTTCTTTTAGGGTCGCGCGTTACTCACACAAGCACGCGTGTCCATACATATCACAACTACATGGATGGCTCAACCGCCTTCATGAAATAGAACAACGTGATGTTGGCCCTTTATGCGGACGATAGCTTGTTCTTCACGTTTTCATGGAAAAGGCGGCGAGGAAGATGCAGCGTCAATAGAGCCAGCTGCCAGAGTAGCTGGACAGATGGCAGATGTCTGTTAAAGTCAACAAGGCTACTTCTATCTGAATCCGACGCCTACAAAATCCACCCACGCTTGAGCTGCGTGGCCAAGCGATCCGATACAACATCACGGTGATCTATCTCGGATCCAGGATAGACCGCTCACATGGCCTCTCAGGTCGATCATTCGGTTCGATAGGCCAGAGCAGCTCGAGCCATGCTTTATCCTGTCCTGGCGTCCAAGTTGTCGGTCAGAACTAAATTGTCCATTTATAAGACATACATCCGCTCTCGCCTGACCTACGCAGTTACCTAAGACCGGCTGCAGTTCCGTCACCTTGAAGACGATATCGTCTGGTCGCCACCACACACCACCGCCACCGCGGTCAATGACGTGACTTGCCTAAAGAGGAAAGTTTTCCACCGGCCAGCCATAGCTGGACGAGATTCCGCCCGAGTTATGGGAACAGACCCGATACCCAAAAAAACACCGGGCTTTGCCAGGTGCAAGTATTGATATTCTAATGAATTGTATAGTAAATAACTATACGAGTAGTTCGCCGCGAACTTGGGCCCCACAAATATTTTGTTTCACATTTATTTCAATATCTCTTTAAGTACTTGACCGATTTTGATGCGCAACGAACTTAAAACATGTACTAATATTACCTACGTACATTCCAAATTTCATTTAAATCGGAGCACTGGTTCAGTAATCGCATTACATATAAACATACATGCACACATACATGCATACATACATACAAACATGCATATATATACATACATACATAAAATGTGTTTTCGCCCCAACTGTAATTGTAAATCTCACTCGCTTCGCTCGCTCGGTCAATTTTTGATTTAAATTTATATGAATTATCTAAGTTTATTTAATTTTTCAAAAATTGTTGAAAAATAGCAGCTTCGTGAATAAAATGCTGCAATAAAGTTACGTTTCGTAACTTTAAAGCTGCATACAGAACATTTCAGTGTACGTATTATGTGATGCGATCTGTAATCTGTCAAAACAATGTAGTGAGAATGTTCAATGAATACTTATACCTTCGATTTCAAATATTTTTACAATATTCACAATTAAATATGACTTAAAGATTTAGCAAAAATCATCCTAATGCAAAACGGACGTGAAATTTAAAATATCCATCAAGATATATTGCATCCTTATGCTTTGACTCATAATATATATAGACATACACAAAGTAATCTTATATTGTGTAGTATTTTCGTCTAGTGTATTATGAATTATAAATTACATTGTTATGTTGTGCAGTGAAAAAGTTTGAAGGTGTTCTCTAGTTTTTGGCACATCCGCTGAATTAAAGATGGATGAAGAGGAATATATTGAAAATACATGGACATACATTGCATTATGTGTAGAACCAACATTGTATGAAGGTCTTCGATTTGCTAGGGATTTAATCATAGCAAATCTTACTTTACGTTTTTTTATTCAAAGTATAGATTTACCTCATAATGTACGGCACAGTTTGTCTTTATTAATTGGATGTTTTCTATTATATTATAATGTAGGTTCAGCATTTGTCTGGACATTAGGACTTACAGTTGGTGCTTATGTTTTAATTATTTTTATATCAATGATTACCAAAAGCTGGAGAGGTTTCCTTGTCACTTTTTTTGTAATTATGTTTCTTTTGTTATGTGAAGTATATGTAATGAATCCTAAAATGTGGCAACAAATAAGAGGTGTTCAGATGGTAGCAGCAATGAAAATAATATCTATAGCAATAGAATTGGATAGAGGTTTATTTAAACATATGTTAAACCCTATTGAGTTTGGTGGGTATCTGTTATGCCCTGCTAATAGTGTATTAGGGCCGTGGATATCATTTCACATGTATACATCATATCTTAATGTAAAATTCTTATCTCGTAGATGGATTAAGTTAATCATTATAAACTTGTTTTTATCAATGTTATTTTTAACCTTATCAAATTGTATTATTCCTTGGTACATTGATGATGATACAACTGACTGGTTAGTAGCATATAGAGATGCCCAAGCATTTCGGATGTCTCATTATTTTGTGTCTAGTATGTCCATTGTTTCTATGTTGAGTGCCGGATTTGGTTTAACAAATGATTGCCATTCTGACATACAAATTACAAAGCCCTTTTTTATTGAACTGCCAAGATCTTTAGTTCAAGTGGTAATTTTTTGGAACATACCTATGCATCAATGGTTAAAAAACTATATATTTAAAACATGCCAACCATATGGTCAATTTCCAGCCATATTTACTACCTATGCAATATCATCACTTCTCCATGGTTTTAATTTCCAACTCTCAGCTGTTCTTCTTAGTATTGGCACATTTTCTTATGTTGAATATAATTTTAGACATAAGGTAGCATCAGCTTTAGAAGTATGTTGTTTAGCTAATCCATGCGTAAAACAGTGTGAACATAAATTCAAGAAAAATAGCTTTTTGGCTGTTTTTGTTAATACAATTTTTTCATTTATTACTATTATGCATCTTGCTTATTTAGGAGTTATGTTTGAAGCATCATTTTCTGTTCAAGAATCTGGATATTCATATTACCACACTATAAGCAAATGGGAAGATCTCAATTATTTCAGCCATGGTTTTGTTGCATTTATGTACGTCATTTATTTAATGATGTGATAGTATTATTTATATAAAATATATTTTATGATCTCTTGCAGTTTTAATCTCATTATCTCAAAATAATAATTCTCAAGTAATTAATAAACAACTTAATTATTTTTTAGGACCTAAAAACATATTTTATAAGCAAAGATATTTAAATCATAGAAATGTTACAATAATAAACAACAATTTTGCTCTATAAATATTTATAATTTTTATACTTAGAATTGTTTGCACAAAATGTTTGAGATTCTTAATCAATAATGTAACAGTATTATATAATGTTTTTCAATAAATATACACTGCCATTTTAAATGTCACTTTTCTATTGTTTCTACCCATGTAATAAATCCATCACATAGAATAAATTGTCTATTTATTTCAGTATTATGTGTTCTAACAGTAACATTATATGTTACATCACCAGTATATTTAATTTGAATTCTATAATTTAACTGATCTGCAGATTGATGATTTGAACATGGCTCTAGATTAGCCATTACTTCTTTAGATGAACAGAAGTATTCAGGTCTGGTATATAAAACAGAAACTTTAAAATCTTTTGTTACTTTATGAATTGTTTTAAGTAGCATCTTTAAATATATATCCATTTTGGTAATCTTATAACATTGTTCAGACCAATAAAAAGCAGTTAATGTGTCAAAAATAATGATTGATATGCTTGAATATTTTGACAGTACATTTTCTAGATTTTGGATGGTAATGTACATCTGTGTCGGATCAAATATTTCCATAAAAAACAACTTTTTAAGAGAATCATTATAGACATTATCTAAATTATTCAAATACTGTTCTTCAACTTGTTCAGATGTGTTATTTCCCATGCAAGTCATCAGTTTTTTTCGAAAATAGTCAAAAATGTTTTCAAATTTCATGTGACCATCCATACTTAAAACCAAAATACTGGCTTCTACGCCACCTAACTTAACTGGGAGTAACATTTTACAAATCATATCTAACAATAAACCTGAAGTACTTGTATCACTAAATAATTCAATTATATCGCCCTGCTTAGGCCCATTTTCAAATAATATTGGGTAAAAATTTTCAATTCCTGGTTTTTTTATAATTCTTGAAAGTAATTGAAGTCCTGATTCAATTTTTAAATTCATAGACATTTTGTAGAAAAATCTTTAATACTTAAGGCACTTTACCTTAAGGTTTAAAATATTATTGGCAATCGTATTTCATTAATCACTATTTACATTAATAAATTAGTTGTACAAAATGCGTGTGTAATGCAAGAATTCGGGACAGTAAACAAAGTAGCGATGAGCGTTAAATGAACGAACTAGTTAATTCGACGGTTGATAAGGAATAAACGAATCAACGGTAGACGTGGGCGTTATTTCACGTCACTAGATATAATAACTAGCTACGCGTCATGTAACCAAATCACTAGTTTCGAGTCATATTACAAGTAGTGATTTTTGTAAATATGTTATTACTGTTAACTATGATTGTTGACTGTGAGTAGTCGAGCGAGCAAAATGTAATAAACAAACAAGTGTAAACAAAAGGGCAAAAACGTTGAAAAAGTGTAAATAAACTGTAAATATCAATATTTATTGTATAAACAATCAAATTAACTTTTAAATGCGCCTACAATAATAATTTTATAAAAATCATAATAAACACTAATTAATCATTAATACATTTAAATGTATTTATGATTAATTAGTGTCAGTGCAGTCAGACCTAAGCTTGAATAAAGTATGAAGGGAAGTTGATTTATTAATTTAACTGTATAGCTACAAACACTTAGATAGTGATTTAACTTAG
>DWHK01002184.1:0-10206 GCA_018247855.1 Graphium androcles
ATATATATGTATATATATATAAATAAAATTATTCGAATGAATAAAGGCCTTTATAAACAAACGTATTTTCCGATGGTACTTTCTTTTGACAATCATTAAGTAAGTGTAAAAACTTCTATATTGAATAAAGAAATTTGATTTTAATTTTTGATTTCCCAGAATATATATTTACTTAAAATTAAAAATATTATATCACAATTAAATCGGTAAACATTTTTAATTAAAAAAAAATATTTTGAAATTCAAAAATTAAACTACTATGCAATAATTGGCAATAAAAGAAAAAAAAGGCTTTAAACACCTTTTTCTAATGAAAACAATAATTTTAAAGCTATTATTATTGAAATTTATAATACAAAAAAAAACTTATTTGAACTATAAATCTCAAATTTTATTTTTTCTTTAAAACCTAACAGGAAAACGCGATTATAACGTCACTATTAATTCCACATAGACGCCCAATATAAATGTTTCTAGCGCTATTGTGGAAAAATTGGAAGGCATTACAGTGCACTTCAAATGGGTATTCAGGCGAGGGTTAATATGTCTCAAGAGCTCCACGTTCATCTTGATTCGGAACAAGTAAACCTAAAACTCTGTTTGCCGATTGATTGATTTAAAGCACACATCATGCTTAGCTAAATGTTGTCATGATAGGAGAAAGTAAGAGAGTGATAAAGTATTGGTCGTAACCTAACCGATAACGAGGTATATCACAATGGTAAACAAATTTCATCATTAAATTTATAAAAAAAAAGTGTTGTCTGATTTTATTGATAAGCTGAAACTTTCCTTATACTGTCAAGTTCACCGCCCTATTTTAACAAAAAAATGCGCTTTAAAGTTTTGTCTCTCGCTAACGGATACCTAAATGAAAAAATCGCCTTAGCATCTTCGTAATATTTTTGAAAGAGCTATCTAATGATATCCCACACTATGTGGTAGACGCTTCAAAAAAAGTTATCCCCAATTTATATATACCCCAAAAAAAAATGTTTCTCATGATTTTATTTTAGCATTTTGCCGGCGTGTTTTGAACACATATCGATGCAAATTTTCTTCTTTGTAGCACTAACCGTATGGAAGGTAAGCCGAGGACGGACGGAACCCTAAAAACAAATAAAAGTGCAACAATTTAAACTGCTGTTAGTTATTTCACATCTCCCTATTTGTTCTTAACAACCGAATTTTATTTTGTCAAATAGTATTAAACTTTGTTATGTGATTCTTTTAAAAATGCTATGGAAGAAATTCTACTAAAGCTAATTGACTCTAATAAATACATTCTAATTTGCGGTGACTATAACATAAATTAAGTATATAACTCAACCACCATTATAAAATTTTTGTTAAGTTCATATTACCTTTTTAATTTATTTCTTGAGCCGACTAAAATAACAGATTAAACGGCAATCTGTATAAACAATATATTTAAAACACGTGGCCATTAATAAGTCAATTATTAATATGTTAATCTCAGACCATTGCCGGCACCTTGTTTGGTTTAATAAAAGTAATAATAATATTATAAAAAATACGTCTGTTCTTATAACTGGTTCACTCAGTTTTACTTTTTCGAGAACGTTCGTGGATGTCTATTTTTGGATTGGCTAAAGATGGGTTTAAGATTGTACCGTCATGGCTAGATAATAATTTTCTTTCACTTAATGCCAGTAAAATTAAGGCAAACGAATGTATAAAAATATGAAATTGACAATGTACATTTATTTCTGCAAACATCTAAATGAAAATCTTGTCTGTGACTGTCCAAGCTTGATGTGTACTGATAATTTGAAACATCTTGGAGAATAGATGAAAATTTAAATTGGTTACCACAGAAATACCCTGTTAGTACCAGAGTCAGAAAACTTATATACGTTTTAAAAATTTGAACGAAATCATGGACGAGGAGATATAATTGAAGACATAAAAAGCCTCAGCCGAATGTTATCCGCTGAAACCCATACACACGTATGTACATATGCGCGCGCGCAAGTTGATTGGGCAGTCCTAGTAGAGCCTGGCGTGGTCATTTTCGAGCACGGCTTCCGGCTAATATTTGTAATGCCGCTATCTCCATTCCGTCAGACCGTATTTCAGAGCCAGCTCTGGATGAAGAATTCTGGTCATAAGGTTGTGCCTGTGCAAGTACTCAGTGTTAGAAAGCGCCGAACAACCGGAGAGGACAAACCGATGTGACTCCCCAGAATGGTTACAGGCCCGACAAACGTCAACGATGCCATCCTTCAAGATATATCTGCTACAGTTATTGGTCTTAATAACCTGATTCGGTATGGCACAGTCAAAATCCTCAGTTTTCCCCAAAAAGGGCAACGAAATGCTGCCGTAGAGAGAGGAGATGGTGTCTACGAAAAGTTCATAAAGAGCCTCGTGGAATCGCCCGCGCAGCTCCTTCTCTTTTCATACGGACTCTCGGTCGGAGATGTTCAATACTGCCTGTCATTTCTCTTAGGCTAAGGATAGAGGGATCAGTTCTTTATCACTCTGAATGCCATCTGCGTGAAATACCTGATCCAATTACGACAAGAATTTCCTACGCAGATTGTACACTTCATGATAATGCATATAAGGCGCTTAATAAGCCTCTCCCACCACGCTTCTGCGGTTAGTACAGCTTCATTACTGACGATCTCCGATGATGCTACGTGTGACGTAATAATCGTGCGGACTTTTCCCCGTCTTATACCTACACGGTCTTCCACACCCGTTATCTGCTTACCCAGATCACCAGCTCACACAGCAAAAGCTTATCACCTGTGGACGATCAGCTAGAAACGGCTGGACAATGAAGAAGATCTAACGAAGCTGTGAAGTCATATGTGACAACTAGTGCATAACGTCTAATTTCAATTTTTCATTATTATACACCATTTTAGTCAATCAGCATTCATGGTTTATTATTGAAAATTATTTTTAACGTAACATTTACCGCTTAAATAAAATAGTATTCTTATAATAAATTGTTATGTACATATTGGTCCCAATTTTATCCATCTCATTCATATTTAATTTAATATGTCATAGATATTTAATATTTTAATTTATGCACTCTTGTACTACTGTGAAATTTATTTTATACGAAAAATAGAGGACACTAATCGCGAAACAGACTAATTTTCTGTAGCCGAATCTACTTATTGTGATCTAGAAGAGTGCATTCGATGCGAATAATAAAACATCTCTCAAAGTGATATCACAAAATATCCGCAGTATCTCCATTATTTTTAGGTTTTAACTACGGTTGACAGAACAAAACATTGTTGAGATGTTGTCGTATTCACAGAATGCTGGCTGTAAAATGCATACTGTGTTAGTGTATTAAATAAAAAAGGAATTCAAAATGCAAAAAATTTAAAATAAAATAAAAGTAAAAAAAACATTATGGTGCGATTTTAAAATTATTTTACCGTAAAATTAACCTCATTTGCAAATTCAAAACGACAGTATATTTTCCATTATTTTATCAATTTACTTTCTTTTTCATTAATCCGATAAAATGTATATAATTTAAAAGGTCACACAAAATATTTACAAAACAACAAGAGGATCATAAGAATTCGAGCATAGTATCATCTCATAAATTCGTTCCTCCTTAAACCATGAATTTTTCCTAACAACACTTACACATCCCTTTTGTATTCATTTGTTGTTATCTAATGGTGCATTTTCTTAAAAAGGAACCGGAGAAAAAAGTAAACCACTAAATAGTTAGCTACATATGAGCCCCTCAGAAGCAGATATTACTTTGCGTTTGACTTATGTCTTACTATAGTATACGATGGAATAATTTTCTTTGTCGTTTGTATGTTAAAAAATTTCTCCGTGATGTAATGGTATAGACCCTTGCATTACAAATCGGATTTGAGTCCCGCGGAGGGACCAAGACCTTGAGTTGTTATTTTTTAATTAGTTTAGGGCAATACGGGCTTATTACCTGATTGTCAGAAATTAAAACGATCCATGCGTTGTTAATGAATAGGCATCTTAAAAGTCTGCCGTGATCTCCCTCCGGTTGTGGTACATATCCGTCCCTTCGAACTATGATAGAAAACGAATAAAGTGATTTTGCACGTACATTTGTATACTATAAAATAGGTCAATTTGTAAGCATTACTTTATCAATTATTTTATGAAAGAATACAAATAACTAGCCACGTGCATGTCGAATACATGCACAAACTTTGAAGTAATCTAAATAGTTTTACCATAAAATAAAAACGAAGTTTGTACGAGGAACAGAACCTTTCTGTATGTTTGTTCTGTCGTTTATCTTAACGTCACATGAGCAAATCGCTCGTTCGCTGTTGTGACATAAGACGGGTTCAAAGTATAAACTTAAGCTGCTACTATGAGTAACACAGGAATTCACGTGCATAAAGATAAACAGCTCATTTTATGGCTCGAGTGAATCCACTGCGACATATACAGTCTGCATTCTGAATGGTCCAACAATAGCGGTACCGATCCTGGTTGTATGATCGTCACGCAAATCTCGATCTTATCGCCAGCAAGTAATGGCTAGAATCGCATCACTGATATCCTTATGCAATAAGGATGACGAGCGAGTGCTGCACGTGGCACTTTGTATGCAACGCGTCTACCACGTACGAAAGTATAGAGGTGTGGGCGTTACGTACCTCGGATAGGAGCGGAGTAACTCTGTACGTGATATAAACAAGCCCCTGCGACTGTCGGATTGTCTTTCCGAGAATGCCATATCATAAACAGCGGCCGGATTCGTGTGGGCAACGTAAATATGACTTTAATGTGTGCTTTCTTTATTTTACGCTACCACAGCTGCTCCTGCTACGTGTCTGAAGTGTAAAGCATCGAAGACCATAGGTACCACAGTTTCATCTCTCTTAAAATCCTTCATAAAAAATTATACATATTTTGATTGTAGGATTTTTTACTTAGTCGAAAGTTTTGTTTGGCTTAACAGACGAAATCTTGTAAATTTTGCCCAGTTAAGAAAATATAGTCCAACTCTAATTCCATACATATCTTAAGCAATTTTAAAATCATTATACTGAAAAGATATCAAGGAACTTAACTTACTTTATTCAATTTATACTAATATTATAAAGCTGAAGAGATTGTTTGGTTAAAGGCGCATATCTTTGTAACTACGGGTTCGAATTGGAAATTTCTTTTAGTGTTGGAAAGCCCATTCGTCGGGAAAGGCTCTAGATTATATAACATCACGCTAGAACAAATAGGAGTGGAGCATTAATGAAAAATGTCGCAATAACTCTCTTGTATGACACAGACGAAGTTGCGGGGGTCAGCTAGTATTTAATATGGGACAAAGAATTATTCATAAAAAGCGAATAAAACTTCTTAACGAAAATTCTCAATATATTAGAACATTTATGGGCGTTTACAAACTATTACAAGCACAAAAGCAAAAGCGGGTATAGTTTAGTGTACCAGTTATGATCGAAGGGAGGAAAACTTAAGGGAGGGAGTGAGCTGGGCTGGATAGGGGCTAAGCTGTACCTATAAAGTGCCTTGTGTCGTGTCTTTGTCATATATGTATATATATATCAAAGCTAAATTAACGCCGCGAAGACAAATGCAATTTCGCCAAAACAAAGTATTGTACGGCGGTTTTTCTGTCCCCCCTTTGTATCCCTCTGTTTGCCCCACTAGGATTACCTGTCCCAAACTCTGCACACGACGAATAAAACTAGTATAAAATACTTGGTATCAATTTGGTAGCCGTGCTTGTTTGCGCTCACTCCGTTGGCAAGAGATTTTCAACGGATTTTTCTTTTTTTATTCTCTTTTCTGAAACGCTCCGTATAAGTTTTAAAAGGGTCGCTTTGAGTGTTTAGTTATTCTCAATGTTTTATAGCTCACTATGAGTTGTATTTGTTTTATTTAGCAAACATTGAGAACTTGAGAGGTTCAGTTAAAAATGAAGTTACATTTTTATTTTATTTTATTCTTTTACTGTCTTATACCCATCAACAGGTTATACTTTTTCTTAAAGTGCAATATGGTGAATCATAAAAGATCTTAAAAGTAAACAACATTTAAGAAATGAAAAACACCTATAAAATTAGGAAATAGAGTAATGGCAATCTCTATACATTTCGGTTAATGAATGTGGACATTTTCTCCTCAGAAAGGAACATCACTTGTTCCACGAAGCGGATGCGAAAATAAAACTCAAATAGAAACTGCGAGTTCAAATTGAAAAGCAGGAACTAATTTCGATGAAAACTTTATCAGTTCACCTATTTCCCGGAGTATTTGGAACAGCGTGTGTCCAGCTTTTAGTTCTGTAAATGTGTAGTTCTTTTCCTTTGCGGCCGCACTAATGTATATTACAGAAGAATTGATATTAGGTCCGTAAACAAGATATTTCTGTAAAACATTTAATTTCAGTCTTGTGTACATTTTAAAGGAGTACAATATATTGTGAGTATTTATGCTATAGAAATATATTATTACTAAATGTTTTGTACTGTATAATCCCGTCTCATAATAATAAAGTCGACGGTCAATTGATTGCCGCAATAATCATAGCTATAAAAATCTCTATCACTCTTATCCCTGAATCGTTTACAGTAATAGTAACTCTTTAAATTCTAACAGCTTCAATTCAATTTAGTTGTTTACCGTTATAATTAAATTTAGCATTTACGCATCACAAATTTCACCTTTCCGTTCATGCAACGAAACGTCGAATTCGAATGTTTCCGTTCCAATTTTCGTTGTATAGCGACCTTCGCGCAATAACCCTTAAAGATATTTTAATTAGGCCCGTCCGCAATTTCCGAGTCCCATTGGCGCCCGATAACCTGCGCCTGACATTGCGACAATCGCCGCATAGAGATTGCGAATTAACGCTCAATTGCCTTTTCAACGGGGCTCCCCCGATAATTGATGAACATCCGGCACTCGGGTGTGCTCCAAGGGTGTTTCTTTGCGCCACCCCATTTCATGTTATTTTCGACTAGGATGTTGTCGGTAAACGATCGCGCTGGCTGACTTTTATTGCATTTTTTTAAGTGTTTTAAATAATGAAAACATCATAACGAGTTAGTAAGTGAACCAAAGAATCACGTAACTATATGTATCTTACTGCAGGGCGTAACTCGCCACGGAGTTCCTGAATGAACCGCGGCTTAAAAAATATTCCTTTTTTTGTTTCTGTCTTACGTGTGGTGTAAGTATCACTTAAACTATTGAATACTCAATATTAATTTCAATACTCTTTAAATTAAATTCCTGAGTTAGACACTGAACTCCGATAATTATAAACATGGATGGTAGGCTTAGAATGAGATAGCAAATTTCGTCGACGAAGCAAATGAAAATAGAGCCTGAAGAAAATAGTTAAACGCAAAATCATCATTTACCAATTCCGCGTAAGCGATAACGGAACGGCACGGCGAATATTTAAATATTAACGCGCTGCCGCCGCGGCGTAAATTGCAGCTCCCCCAACGATACTTCCAGATAGCGCCTCGCGTTTATTTTCTTAAAAGGCCGCGCTCAGATGCTCCTGAAGCGAAAGGGTAGACGGCTCGTTGAAAGGGATCGGGGAACGGGGCTTGTTTGAACGTCGACAAATGTGTGAGTTGAGAACACTTCGCAGTTGTTTGCTACAGCCATTGTTGATGGGCAACCCTAGAGACTATGACATGTTTAGCAAGGTAACCTTTTTGCTACGTAACTGTTTTGTGACGACCCTAATGATTATTGTGAATAAAATCGAAGGGAAATTGGCCAGACAGAGAAATAAGTAACATTTATTTTTCACAAATTCCTGGTTGGCATTCAGCCAATTTCGTATGAAAGAATGTAAATGTTTATTTTCTTTTACATTGGCTGCTGTAACAAACAAGATTTGAATAAATATAACATGCAACTCGATTCTAGATATTGGTTGCTACTATATTAGATTATTTAATTGAATATAAGAATTAAGCAAATTTCATTATCATGTAATGTGTATTCTTCATCATTCCCATTTCCCCTAAGACCCAATATAGAGAAATAAAGGGCGGTCACAAAGAAAACACGAATTCCGGCGCTTCACCTTTCCCTTTATAATCCGCTCCGGGATATTATCATAATGAATTCTGGAGGCGGCGGGGAACCGCGGGAAAGTTGGCGCGGTCCGAGCCGGGAAGTGGCTCCGGGAAGTCCGTCCGAAAAAAGCCCCCGAAAATCCCCATTCGGTTTCCGGGACGCGTAAATATTATTCGGGTGGCCCCGTCTTTATTCCCTTTGTTTTACACTTTATTGTTTGCGGCCGCGGCCGAGGCGTGACCGCTGACGGCGAAATTAAAAGAATCGTCCCCCGGAACGAGCCGAGGGTATGCCCATGGTAATAAGCCGGAGATATTGAGTTTCTAGATGTGGGTCGTTTTGAATCAAATGCGGGATTTTAACGTTGTTTCATTTGGCAAACTACGATTTGACAACGTTAACGTTTGTATAATGCCTGTACTTTGAACTCTGATCGACAGTAATTCACCGTCATTTGATCCGATTATTCAGTCGATATTGTGTGTAAAGGTTTTTCGCGAATTCATTTGGATCGATTTGTTTCTACAATTTTAAGATGATGTTCTTCTTAAAAGACAAATAAAGTGCAATCATTACATTATTTTAAAAGCCTAGCAGTGATAATATCTCTTCTGATGGGCAGCTTTTCCCTCTAATTGACGAATATTACTGAATAAATTTTCAACACGACTAGCAGATCTTCAACATTATATCGTTCGCTAAGGACAAATGTTTTGTTATTATAATAACTGTCAATAACAATATATTACTTTTGCCATTCCCAATAAAAACGTTTTTACGTAGCGTTTGAACTGAAAATGGTGCTCCTTTACGCCGCTCATTTTTTATATTGTCAACGAAAATCCTAAAAAAAGCCAAATAAAATAATTTCCTCACGTAGTATTTTCAAGGCAGGCTTTCGTAATTAGTCTCCGACTCGAGGGTACTGCGGGCCCAATTCGTTCGCGTCTCAAAGACATTTCGCTTGGAATGCGCTTCCACCCTTTATTGACGATGCCCCACGCATTTGACGGAAACCCGTAATTTGTGCTCTTCGAGTGATTCGCCGAGGACCAGATGGCACGATATTGGACATTCTAGTTTTATTCGCGTGCCCCAAACGGACTCCAATTGGGGGCGGCTCGTAAAAGCGACGGGGGAGATTCGTCGAGGAATAGCCTATGTGTAGGTCCAGGCAAGTCGGGACTGAATTCCAGATGAGGCTTTATTTATACAAGTCCTCTACCAACCTTCATTGACTATAGCCGTGTCCGTGAAAAGTTTCGGTTTCAATGAGTCAGATATGTTTGAATTAATATCAACAAGAGTCGTAACAGTTAAATTAAAATTTGATAAAGTGACTTTGAGTTTTCACTTACCCTTGACATTACGGAGTGTTGTGAATGCGAATGTAGGTTGCCTGCATCGATCCTCTGAAACAATTACAAAAGACAAATTTAATATTATAATTTCACTTTATAAATTTTTACTCGTAATTTTTATTTGTAAAATCAAATACTGTAAAAGGAAGCAAGAATTAAAATATTCAACATGAGAAAACATTTTACTGATTATTGTAATAGCGTGTAAAAAGATTCTGAGAAAGGTATTTTCTTCAATCTCAATAAAATTCTCACTGTGAGTTTATAAAGTAGTTATCGTTATCAAGTAGTCAACATACCTCTTGAATCATAATGAATAGGTCTTAATGAACAAGAAAATCTGAAAAAACTTGCGACAGAATACACGGTTGGTACCACCACTACCACCAACTTCATAAAGACGAAAAAATCAGCAGCAAAATTAATATTAAGGTTGTATATAGCAGCAAGCTATTATATATAGCTAAATAGGTTTGTGTTTCTATGACAAAAAAAAGTCTATATCTAATAGTTAGATACTAGACCTTTTTCCTTACAGTCAAAGTTTTAGTCATGACACACTTAAAAGACGTCTCTTTTTAAAGACTTTACTAGGTAAAAAACAATTTTTTAATAATATAAATCTATGACGAACCTACAGACATATACTTTTTAAACATTATAGGCTACAAAGCGTAGCAAATATTGAAGCAGGTCAGCGAATTTTCAACGTTTATAAAGAAAGAGGCTTAAATAGCGGCTCATTGATTCAAGACGTCAAAATATGTGCGCTTTAACC
>DWHK01002185.1:0-10205 GCA_018247855.1 Graphium androcles
CACATTTTTCTCAAGCGAAAGCCTAGGTCGTGGCAGACATGCGCGTTGCGAGCTCAATGCGGACATTTCTGAACACTGCATTCTCGCTTCATACGTCGCGGTAAACGCACGCTGCCAAGCAGTGCGATTTCTGAACGCATTATCTTTATAGACAGGGCTAGACGCAGTGTCTGTGGCGCTAGTTTTCCAGTAGTACGGTAAGTTTATATAAGTAACATCATTCCATATTTACATCTAGTTAACCCGCAACTTGTATCAATAGGCGTGTTTAGGCACAGGAATTATTTTGTCGATTTTATATTCAGTCTATACCGGTGTTAGTGTGTATATCATCGAGATTTTTAGGCTGTATATTAAGTCATCAATCATCATTCTTAAGTTCGGTTTTCATCGGTAACTATAATAGGTTGAGCTGGGTGCAGTGCGTATGTATTTGCCCTAGGTTTCGTTTGAATCGATTTATTCGTTGTTTCCTAGTTTAATGGCGTCTCTCTTGGCCGTTAAATACTAAATAAATCGTTAAATTTCGTTTGTTTCATCGAATTTTAAAGTGTGCTCTTCATGAAGCTCTTCATGAAGCTCTTCATGAAGCTCTTCATGAAGCTGGGCAGCTTTGCCGGTGTTTTTATAATAATGGATCACCATTTAAGATATTTCACTTTAACATTGGAATTAAATAAATATTATCCTTTACATTTTAGTGTTTTTTTTTCGTTCCATGTCATTAAAGTTTATTATTATGTTATTATTTAATTTTTTTTTCTTATTCCTTTCATTTGTTTCGTTTTCACTTCCATTTATTTTTCTTTGTAATTTTTTTGAAACATGTTTCATATTATAAAATTTGAAACATGTTTCAAATTTGATGAAATAGGTTGCAGTAAGTTCTAGAAAATGGGGTGGGCAAGGCGGCTGGGGGAGGATGCTTGGGTTGCAGTGTGCTAGGCGCATGTCTATCATGTAGGATCGATACCGCCGTACATTTGCCCCTCAATGGTAAGCGCGCATTGCGGTAAAACGTCGCACTGCGTGCTTCCTCTTAGTCTTTTAGTCTAACCCACTTGTCCTTGCTCGGAGGGAATTTTTCTCAGGTACTAGCTGTTTCTTGGACCGTGTGGTTAGATGAGACTTTTGTTAAAGTGTATATATTTTATTTTAATTTCACCACCATCTTTTTTTCAATAATTCAATGTTTAGGTTCAATCTAAATAGTAAAATAATTATGTTCACTTTTTATTACAAATGCGTCGGTTAGTTCTGATAATGTTGCAATTGTGATGATGGCAAAATTTTTGTAGGAAAAACCATTAAATCATTAATTAATGGACTCGGGTTAACGGGGGAAATTAAGGCTAGGCCCGAACTATCTAGAAGGTTAGTAACTAATCTGGGCAAAGGCCGCCTTCCAAACTCATACCGGTATGTTTTTTGTTCTTGTTGTTTAGCAATTTTTTTTTCGCGTCGTAGATTTACATAACTCAAAATACGTACTTTGTACCTATTTAATTTCTTATAAAAAAATGTGTCTAATTCAGAAGTGAAAGTCAATGAAAGCTATTTACTATTTTATAAACTCTAATAGTTTCAATTAAAAGTTTAAATTCTGAAATTATTTTCTTATGTTGACTTGATTGGAAATAATTAAGAAACAATGCCTACGGGTTCAGAGGGATGGAATGGGTGTATTAGGATGGGTGGTGTAGAAGGTAGGTAGGCGTTGGGTGATAAGGGGCAGAGTTGTTAGGGGTGGGGGGAAGGAGAGTTGTTACTAGTGGAAAGTACAGTGGCTTTTTGAACCTGGTGCTGTGTATATGTGTCACTGCATATTGCGTTTTGGTTTCCGTCTCCCATAGATAGCGCCTCATCGCTTCTGAATCCCCAGTGCCAGTGTAAAGTTTCCAAAAGAAGTGATTGCGATATTTAGTAATTCAGTAGGTGGCATGAAAAATTTTTAATATCATTTAGTAAATGAACTTATGTTCATAAAATTATACGTTATAAAAATATAATTATAATTAATATAATAGAATTAATTATACTACGTGCATTATTTGCGTACTAATTAATTGTGCAGTTATTTGTATACCAAACAGAATAGATTTTTGCACCATTATAATAATTTTCATTTATTTCACAACTCATTTCTAATTATGCAATATCTTCTTCAAGATAACTGCTTGGGAGCCGAGAAAAAGAGTGAGCCAAGAGCCTATAAAGGCTGACTGGGTATGTTTTGTCTATTTAAAAAAATCATTTATTTCTGCTTTCATAAAAAGAACAGCTATAGTAATATTTAGAAAGATTGTCAAATTTTGACTCGTGCTAACGTGCTACAGTTGTAATATCGATTATTTGCTTACAGGCTCGGCATGGATTTGAAAGTAATTATTGAACAAGTCAAGTTGGGCTTTGCAAAATATTTTACGTATGATATCGAAAATTCTATTTTAATTGTCAAAACATGGTGAGTTCATGCAAATAAATATCTTACGTACTTTAAAACTGTTTTAAATGCACCGTAGCATTGTCTGCATGCGATGTGAAAGTAATAAATATGATATAAAAGTGCAAAAGGAAATTACATCACGACAATATTATATTTTAGGGAGGATATGATGAAATTCAACACCATGAACGCATGGGCCTTGTTTGAATTTCGCTACCCACCCATAATACCCTTCGACAACGCTGAAACTAAGAGGGCGCTTGCCTTGCTGCGCGACGCCAGCCAATGCTATGAGCTGCACACTGACGGCGGCGATACGGTACTATATTTTAGAAATTACGCAAGTAACAAAGCCCATACATGCTCATATGTATAAATATACATGTGTTTACATCCATATGCATTCAGCCATGTCCATTTTCATACACTCACATATAGTCTGCAACACACTCACTCCAGGTAACATTAGGTAAGCCGTCTGCTAACTTTCCAACATTAGTCTATAAAAAGTAATCTAAATGTACATTTCTATGTTCTATTTTCTGAGAGTTACTGACTAAACCAGACTCGATGAAGGCCGGGCAAATTAATTTTTAATATAATGTTGTGTTTAATATCATATATGAGATACATACGTATAAATCTATCACTGATGACTTGATTTTATATACGTTTTGTAGATGGACAATGACAATTTGTCTGAAGAAGAGGCGCAGTCGAAGATTTATAACGCTTAGTCCGAATTGTCGCAGGCGGCCAGGTACCTTCATGATGTACAAGACCTGGCCGGATTCCTGCAGGGGACTATGATAGTCTTCAAAAAATTTAACTTGTACATGTAAGTAAATTGTATTTCAAACTGAAGAAAATCTTATAAATAAAGTATCCGCCATATTAATATAACGGTTCTTGCGTTATTTCAGCAAATGCACCGATATATTACAAACGAAAAAATTATACACGAGAGAAACCCATCAGGCATTCCTCATGGGGGTATTTCAACGCCTTGTTACCTTCCGTTCGCTAGTTAATATGATGCCTTCACGACTTCAATCAATTCTGGAGGCTACAAAAGTTTGGCGGCATACGGTAATGACTACTATTTATTGTTTAAAATTCTAACAAAACATGTAAACGTTTTCGTAACTCTGTGTACGAGTGAAATTAGTAAACTATCTCATTAGAACTCTTTATACGATTGTATTGAAACATTAAAACTGTTTTAATCGACTTCAAAAAATGAGGACGTTCTTTATTCGGATGTCTTATTTTTACGTATGTTCGGATATAACTCCGATATTTAAAAATTGAATTTAAAAACTATTTTTGGAACGGACTTCCTTATCGCGCGGTACAAGCTCTAAGTTCTGATTGCACAACTCTCTTAGGAATAACAGTAGACTTAGATATTCAATGGAATCCCCATATTTCATCACTTGCAGGATGTAGACGTTTGCAGTGTCACAGACGTAGACAGTGCTCGACTTGTTTATTTTAGCTATTTTCATAGTATATTATTTAGATCCTACGGTACCTTACTGTAGGCAGTTCGGCAGATATCAAAACGATTTTATACTGCAATAAAGAGCTGTTCGTGTAATATATAATATATAGCTATAATATAGGATAGTAATAGTTCGTGTAATATATAATAGCTCGAGACAGACATAGATTAAATACTAGAAATAAGGACAAACTGATCACACCAAGCCTTCGCCTACAAAAGGTTTATAAATTATTGATGGAGCAAGGTGTACGTATTTATAATAAAATTGCACACTTCATATTAAGCTTGCCTCTGAAACATTTTAAAATGTAAAGTTAAAAATACACTTCTAAATAAAGCTTACTTTACCGTGCAGAATACTCGTTGTTACTCACGTAGGTTTCGAATCAAACCAATGTATACTGTAAAGCAAGATTGTACACCAATATATTTTAAAAAAGTAACTGCTGAGTTTCTCGCCCGCTCTTCTCAGCAGAATCTGACTTTCCAAGCTGGTGGTAGCTTCTTTACTAATTTGAATATTTATGTTAAACTCGACCTTTAAAACGCACTATGTGAATAAAGTATTTTGAATTTGAATTTTAAGTGGATGGGAGCTAGACCGAAAGAAATGTAATAAGACTTTTTTCCGACATTTTTTTTAAATAAAATTGAATCACAATTTATATGCATGTGACATAATTTTCTTATCACAAACCAATATTATTAGTGTGATTTAAATTAATGACTAAATCTATTTTAACTCTTATTTCGGAGCCATCCATAAATTACGACAGAAAATTATTGATTTTTGTAACCCTCCCTCCCCCCTTGTCACAGATTTATACCACTTATCCCATGTAAGTTACACTGTCACAATCTCTTTTTTTGTTTACTGTGGAAATAATCTTGTACAGCTTTATGAGCAATCTACCTGGAAAATATTGACGGGGCCGGAATTACAAAAGCTGCGTCGACGTGCTGCCCGGACAATCTTCACGTTATGCCATGGATATGAGCCGGTGTTTTCGAGACTAACGCCCCACATATGCACTTGGGAGCTCCAGTGGGTCAACGTGTGAGTTGTATATTTGCTATGATAGTTATTCTATCACAATTACAGACAATAATCCACTCACAGACAACACTTTCTATTGTGTGTTTTCAATGATGCATTTTTAATAGCTTATTTGTACATTAAATAAAATAATATATGTGAATTTTGGGACCTAACTTAAATTAGATATTTTCGAGAATAATTTTGCAGGTGGCACGGCAAGACTTCTTACATACAATACTGCACTAAGCGGCGTGCTCGACTGGAGAAGGTTGCCGGATAGCCATCCCTACCCTCTACTTTTCCCGCTTCTTTCCTTGTCAAATTTACTCACTATCTGGTGAAGTTAGCCTAACTTTGTCAATAAAAGAAAGAACACGACTGATGATTGATAATCATTTATGGGCCACACCAGTCATCGTCATGATCATTTTAATTTTTGCTTTGTACTGTACAGTACAGGTGATAAAGGATTGTACGGTTTTTCAGAGCTGTCCCGATTTTTGCCAAAAGGCTTGCATGTAGGTCGCTGATACTGCGCACTGCGGTTATCTACAACTATGTCTATTATGAGATGCGCCACTCTCGTCTTTTGTTGCCTGTACTTGAACTAATGTGCCTGTGGAACGTGGCATATATTCTGTCTGGGATGAACACCACCAACAATTGCTTGTTAAGGGTGCGTTTTTCTTTATATTGAAATTAATTATTCGTGATTTAAAAGACCGTAACCGCATTGATATTTATTTCATATTATTTTTACGCAGTTGATCGAGACAAGTTGTACAAGGCTTCAATATGAGTATTGTCCCCGAATGCGTTATTTCGACAGGGATTATAAGTTTCTGGTTGCCTACATCCATGGCATTAGTTATTCCGCCGTTGGCTTGCATCGAGAAGCGATAGATGTCCTGTACACTGTCACCAAGTAAGTAGTATAGATATTATTATATTTAAAATCTTCCGGTCTTCACACGGTGGCCAATCTGTTTGAGACCAGTGCAGGAGATATTATAGTATACGACAATATGCGCGATGAAATCAGAGGTGCAAAGAGATAATGCACCTTTACTTTTATAGCCTTAAAAGACAGATGCTGATTGCCTGTCTAAAACGTAGACCGTCTTAATTTTCGGCCCAATAATTGTGTGATCGGCCCGTAGTATTCTAAACAAACCATATCTAACCCAATAAGAAACAACAATTTAGAGGGAATTTGGACCCGGTAGGCGGAGCTGTTATCGTATGCAATAATTCAGGCACGTTAACATCTGCCAGGGTGCTAGTTAAAACTTATTTTCGTTTGCGCCACGAACCTCGTTGTTTATTACCTAAATTACACTAGTACTTTTTTGTACAATTACTGCACCTTCATAAAGAGCAAGCTGTTAATACTTACTTTTTTCTATTTCATTTTAGATTCAAGTTTAGTCATGGGGACTTTTTCCTAATGCCATATGCAATGGCCGAGACAGCGGTATCTTATCATTATCTCGGATTAAAATCACGCGCCAAACGCCTTCTGAGAAATACTGGGTAAGTAAGAGCACAAGCATGTCAAACTTTTCTTCTCCTTCTCTTGTCATATCATGGTCAGTGAACTTTAGTCATCTTTTCTAACATCTCTTTTATGTTCTTAGGAAATACAGCGTTTTATGATCGAATCATACTTAAAACCTCTGGTTCCTCTCTTTGACTTCTTGCCACTTATACAATAGAAGATTTTGTCTATACCTACTCGCTAAGCCTGCTCCATTGATACTCATTTAAGTCATATAAAAATATATTTCAGGCAGATTGTATATTCTTATTTCTTTGTCCAGCCCATTGATTGCTAATTTAATCCCACACAGTAGACATATTATATGTAATTCTTTAAAAACATTTACTTTAACACCTTCAAAGAAATTTCCGAAAGTATACAAGTTACTTTCTTTTACTTTCAAACCTTGATGACATGTTTTTGTTATAAAATTAAATACAGCCTTTTCGTATTTTTTTCTGTATTGATTTTTATGCATTATAAAATATAATGTAAATTTATTTCGTAGGAAGCGGTACAGGAACGTCTCGGAAGAGTTCGACGGATTGTACCATTCCTACATGAAACTTATTAACCCAGAACCCCCTCGTTGAAAACATGCAGAGTACGTTTTCTCTTTTGTGTAGCTTTTTAATTTCGCGACGTCTGTGCGCCTATCTCCCTTGGCATTTGTTTACAGTCTCTTTCTTTTTCTGTTCTTGCATCTTCGAACTGAAATATTATTTCGCTCTATTCCTATGGTGTAAAATTGCTTAGTATATCGATTACAATACACTAGCGCGCTCAAAAGTTTGCATGTCTGTTACCACGCTCCACTACTAGGGAATACCAAATATCAATAACAGCTAAAACTTATTCAGAAATATAGCTTATATAGAAGCTTTGTGCGAGCTATTGAGAGCGAGGATTGTGTGCTGAACAAACTAAATAAGACACCATTTCGCTTAATCTATATAGTTTTTCTATTTTCTAAGATTGTTTCTTATTTGCTTATGCTTTCGTTTACCTCAATAATTTTCATTTTGTTTGCTAATATGTTGATAAGATATTTGATAAGAAGGATTCAACTGAGGTTTATTATTAAGTAAGTTAGTTATTATGTTTACTGAATGCTTATATTCTTTGGCAACAAATCATAGTATACCATCATATAGTTTGAATTTAAATATCGGTGCATTAATATGTAATCTTAGCTTTAGACAGTAACTTGTTGATTATGGATCGCGGAACAGCTCGGTAGCGGCTGAAAGTCTACAGTTTTTTTTTATGCTCTGCTAAGAGAATTTTGTAAAGCCGCGACCCATGGTCACATCATTCTTACGTAGCGTATCGGCCGACAGCGGCCTCATATTTAACCGAATATATAATAATCATTGGAAACTTGAACAATGGATTTCTTAATGTTATAGCTAATATGATAGTACCTAATATATGTGTTGTAATCATAATAAAAATTCCGATTACAATTATTCAATCAGTTCTAATATCCTTTGTAAGGGCTCCATCGATAAGCCTTTTCATCGAAGACATGCTCGACTTATATTTATGACAGACACTGTAGGTCATTGAGCGGATTCCACTTGATTTTACATTTCAAAGACTGATTTGTCTGTACTGTAATCTATAAAAAAGATATTTCTTTTAAAAATAGACTGTAAGCGAAAATTTATATACTAATGAATTTTTCTGCCTATATTTTCTTATTGATTTATTTTCACCTAATAAAGGCTGAAGGGAATTTTTGAAAATTTACAATACTAATTCTTATATTTATTACGTAAATTGAATATATAAATATGAATATATATTACTTTCTACTTTAACCTGTCCTATATTTTAGTTTTAAGCATATATAATCGGAATATACTTAGATAAATGAAAGGGACGTGAATTATTGTATAAAAAATATACATTGTAATTGTAATCCGAATTTAACGAATGGATTGAATATTGCGGGGTTTTTAGGGAAAATGTTTGTTAGCAAAACGTAAAATTATTTCTCTAACAGATAATGTTATAATAATATAAACGTAACATGTATATAATACTGAAAATTTCACTCATGTATGTCTAATAAAATATACATAATTGTATTCATTCATTTTCATTTTCGTTTGACCTCTATAATCTCGATTGAAAATACCATGGCATGTAACTTTTACAGTAAGATACAATATAATTAATAAAACGCTTCGTATAAAAGAAATGTACGTTTTCTATGTATCAAGCAAGAAAAATATTAACCTTTAACCATTGTATTAATTGTCAGTAAACTAATGTTTTAAGCATACATATAAATCCTTGCGCTCTTAAGAACATATTGCAAGGATATAAAGACAAATAAGATTAGAAATTAAAACAGTTGCCATAAATAAATCTACCCAGGAAATACAGTAGGGATCAAATATAGACACGCTGAACATTAAAACGGTAACAATATAAATAGGAAAAGACAAGAGTTCAGTAAGCTTTTTACCATGGTTTATAAACAGGTTTAAAATTTCGAGAAAAGAACAAATATTATGAAAATATGGTTAAATTTCGACCATAAGCCGATCATTCATTTATATAATTTTTTAATCCTTTACGATGTAGAGTGCGAATAACTTCTATGCAGTCGGTACTGCAGGTAGTAGCAGCTCGCCCGGGCAAGTACGCCTCTCACTAACCCGTACAGTTAATTAGAGTAATTTGTATCACCATGCTAATTTTGGGTCGCAGCATACAGTGGCTTGAATTTCAGTTATAATATTTTTTAAAATGCCGTGACCAAAGCTGCAGTCAACAAGTGTACGTGAATGTGGTAACCAAGTCTATAAAACGTACTATGAGCTAAACAAAAGTTACCTAAGAGAAATCTAATGTTATTGAAAAATGTCTTAAAGTCATCTAAAGATGTCGAAAATGTTCTCTAAGTGCCCCTTTTTTGACTTAACGACCCGAGTTTGTTGTAAAATCACAATATTTACATATTTTTTATGTTCTGCCTGGTGGGTGAGGTAGCTGGAGGCATGCTCTTCCATCTTTTCTTTTGTGCATTGTCACTGCACAGGTACTAGCACAATCTGAAGGTGCGATTGCTAGGTGGAAACCAATTTTCGATACGTTGTGAAGCTTATAATAAAATAAAACTTTAGGTAACTTACACATGTCAAGTAAAAAGTTTGACATAATTTAAAGTACTTCGAACGAAGATATCACGATAAATATTTAAAAGGCTGATGGAGATCAGAAAATAACTGTTATGACGTCAAAGTTGCATCGAAATTTTTATCTAAACTATGTGTAGATCATGTTACCATACGAGCTAAGCGTCACACAGCTAGCAGCAATGACAATGCTAATATTAAATATTTATTTATCACAGGATGTGTTGATGTCGCAGAACTTCAATACAAAGGTACATTTCAAGTGATATTCTTACACTATTCAATCACCACATAAACAATTTCATCGACAAAGACACTAACAATGCTTTAAAAGACTCATGAAAGCATCTGCACTGTACATACAATAGTTTTGCATTCAATTTAAAGTATAGACTTTAAAGTTGATCCATAGCTTTTGACACCCAGTCAAGTAGGCGCTAGTGGAAGTGGCTTGGTATTATAATATAATTAGTATAGAGGTATTCAAATATACTCCCGCACGTGTATTTTTGACTTGATAAGAT
>DWHK01002186.1:0-10205 GCA_018247855.1 Graphium androcles
GGGGACAGGAGTGGAAGAAGAAAAGGGTGGGAATGGCCATTCGGTAACCCCAAGAGCCATGCATACTTTATTTTATGCTGGCTCTGTACAGGGTGGTGGTACCTCCCCGGGCGAGCGCAGCCGTAAAAGTGCAGCAAAAGCTGTGTGAAGGATGTTGTTACCTTGAAGGATGATGTTGTATACTTATTGTTATCTTCAGGCAATTCACACGATATTTTTAAAAGTTATAGCCTGCTCGTTATTCTGTACAAGCTATATTACTGTAAAGTTTCATCGAAATCTGTTTAGTAATTTTTGCGTGAAAGATTCACAAACATCCATCCTCACAAATATTAACATTTATAATAGTAGTAGGATAGGATTGAAGTGTAATAAATAGTGATCTAATATTGGTATAAATAAAATTTAAATCAAATAGTTTACGAATATTGCGCATAAACACATAGTTGAAATAATTACTAGCACTCCTAGCAATTATAATCAATAATCAATTAATCATCAAAAATTAAAATTAATTCATTCTTTAACCTTTTTTCATATTCAATTATCTTACACTATACCGATGCTATATCAAAGCTTATTCCATCCATAATAGCGTCCGTTACGTTGTTGTCCTCAGACAGGTTTAATTAAACCATTTGGCTGCTTGCGTAGTTTGCAGTTTGCATTTGACAAATGTTTTGCTACAATCTGAATCAGGGCTAAGACATTTGGGTTGGTTTATGTGATTTGCTTCAACGTATTGTAGCTGACCCAACAGATGTTATCCGCACAAATTTAAAAATGTTGTAATTATTATTAAAGATGACCACAATGGTCATTAATAGAAACAAAACTCCCCTTTTTTTAAGTTGGACCTAACTACACACACGTGCAAAATTTTATTAACAACGATTTTTATAGTATTATAAAACATTCACTGTCACGAAGTATATCTGCGGTCTTCGCAGACTTTGAGCACGATGATGGCAGAAGCGTGGAATAAAAGATCAATTTTGGGCAATTAAGGTGACGATGCGAATGGAAACCTATTCGCTGTGCGGGTACCAGCCTTTTACCTGATAAAACCGGCGATATGCTGTGCTGCGTTGGAAAGCCGATTTGTTTTGGATAAAAGCGCGCAATATACTATTCTTGAGTCGATGAAGTTGCTCAGCGTCTTAATCAGGACCATCTGGCTATTGCCCAGCATTCCGATACAGAGCTCATACTGCTGATCCAAAGGTACCAATTCACTGCAGGTGAAACTGCCCGGATCGCGATATGAACTCTTGTGCGATGACTCTACTGACATCCTGAGACCGTTTGTGCCCTAAATGCTTAGGCAGAGAGCCTTTTAGAACTTACACTCTCTTTGCTATCCAGGTGCAAATGCCAGTGTGGAGATGGTCTCGGAAAGGTATGTATGGCTTGGTGTCCGGCGGGACTGCCCAAAGTGGGTTCGTAGATCATTATGGAAAGAAGTCTCCGTAGAAGAAGTTGTTACGCGATGAGGTTTCTTTGTTGTACTTTAATAAATTTGCCTATGTAAGATTTGTTAATATATGATGCTGATTTTAGATATTTTTATAAGCTTTTGTAAAGTTTAGATTTTGAATCCGAAAGATAGTGCTGCACTACCTCAATATATTTTTTAAATTGGGAATCTAATTTTGTCATGGAAAGGTCATTAAAGTAAGATTGTCATTATAAAACATATTATCTTTACACTGACTGCACTTTTACTTTTTTTTATCTTGACTGAGTTTTAACAGTAGAAAAAAAACATATGTGAACAAAAGTGACTTATGTGGTTTTTCCGATCATTCATTTATTTTTGATACGCTTTAAAATTATATAAACTCTGTACATATATTAAAAAAGATATACAGCAAACATCCTGCAATGTATTTTGTTGTTGTTTCACATTATTGCTACGTTAAACCCAGTTTGTGTGAGCCGATAGCAAATATCTATCTACCGATTGTGCATTTGACATGAAATGTGAAACATACCAAACGGAATTGCTCTGATAATGTTCCTATATTTCTGCAAGGCACTAACCGAAGCATCGTCAAACAATGATGTGGTTGCTCTTTGGGCGGAAATTTAGTCGATTGGATTTATGACTTAAATTGATAAAGAAAATACCAAAGAGTGAAATATAATAATAAAAAAAAATATTTTTTAACTTTATATTATTTGATGAATCACCCTAAAATAATTGAAAATAACACCAGTCATGCAATAGAAGATTTAAGGTTTAAGATTCATATCTATTAGGTATTCTTGGTATAAGATACATATTTATCTTAAAACATGTACATATGTCTCAAAGGGAATGAGCAGTGCAACCATTATTTAGCTTTGAATTTTGATATGCTGTTCCTTTTTGCAATTTAAAAAAGATGTCTGCGCACCTAACCGAAGCTTTGGCTTAAGTGTTTGCGGGCAAGAATTATGAAAAACAAAAGAACATTAAATCATAAACACACTGTGGTCTCTAAAATTTTAAAATATTTCCGCGAAAACATATGACAGCTGAGTGTGGGCGATGTGGCAAATATGAGAAATCTACATAGCGACTGTCTAGCCAAAGGCAAAATCTGCAACGCATTCAAATTTCAAACAGGACGTGTATATCTAGCACCATTGAACCAATTTCTACAGGAACGAAAATCTAAACAGCATCAGTATGAATAATACAGAAACAAAATCTAATGAGTTAAAAGATCTATATTCTTACAATTTTTTACAGTACTAGCAACATGGTCTCGAAAAAGTATGGGCGCAACACGTGTAACAAAGTGAGGTGTTAATAAATGGGCATAAATGCACCATGGATTGGGATCCAAGTTCAGTAATAAGAGAAAATTTAATTGAGTAAATTAGGAGCAAATAGATATTTATCAAATACACATACAAACTGAACAGCAAACATAACACAAAACGTGAACATTGTTGTTGTAGTGGTGTTTGTAATTTTTTTTTAGAAACACTACTACAACAACAATGTTCACGTTTTGTAAAATGTTTAAAAAATACGTCCTTACATTGCTTGCCACATTTTCCCCCATAAGAAGATTTGAATTAGGGCAAGTGCACACTGCAGCGTTTCGCCGCGCGTAGAAAAGTGTCATGTCCAAATGCAACAAAATCACCAATCAAATGTCACGAAGAACAGAGGCAAACACATCTTTTTAAGAGTTTTGTCGCATTACATCAATACGACTCCGCCGCGCGGCAGAAAGCCGTAGTATGCGCTTGTCCTTATTGTATTCACTATATTGACGCTTAGCGTTATAAGTTGTCGTTTTTAAAAAATCGAATAGTTTATATTTTTATTTTCTATTTAGTTATTATCACCATAAGGCCCTGGCTTCGTACATTTGGCAAATGTCTCCTTTAAAAGTAAAAAAAAATACAGTAATAGCCTATTTTGTCCAACAGCTGGGCAAAGGACTTCTCTAGAAAGAGGGTATAAGCATCGCCCACCACGCGGCCCCAGTGCGGATTGGCAAACTTTACAAATTAGACATGCAGGTTTCCTCACGATGTTTTCCTTCACCGTCGAGAACGTGGTAATCAGTATATAAAATTGCAAGTAAGGTAATGACAATTTCATTTGTGCCGGTACCGGGGTTTGAACTCAGGTTCGCCTCGAGTATACAGTATTAATGGCGAGCGCCCGGACAGTAAACTACCACGGCTGTCTTTTTTTCGCTATAATGTCTCCTTTGCTCATTAAATATGAGAAATTGATAGATTTTATTCTACCACGAATAAGAAAACCTTCAAAATCCTTGCAAAGTTAAGGCACTTGACTGTATATTGCTATGAAACATCTCATGTCTTACTAGTTTGGGGGCAATTGTTAAGTATGGTACATATTCTAAAACGTTGCATAGACTATTAATTCTGCAGATTGTACACGTGACGTTTGAACTATTGCTGTCTGCTCGACCGAGAAGATACCACTGCGTCATATGCAAAAGTTGCGTAAAATAAAATCCGTTTTTGCGATCCGGTAACCCAACAAGCCACTTATGCTTTATTTTATGTCCATTTCGTGTAGGGCGGTGATACTTCCCCGGGCAAGCGCGGCCTTAGAAATGCAGCAAGAACTGTATGAAAGATGTTATATTCTACAACATATGTTTTTATAATGAGCGTAATCTATTTTATAAGCATGGTAAGCGACTATAAGTAGACTTTCCGTGCCCGAGGAAAACCAAAACGAAGTATATTCTTTACTCATTTTTTTGGTTTTGGTTACATGCAACCTCTTAATTGTCTTAGCCGTCAAAGGGGGACAGTTTTCACTTACCACTAATTCGCCATTTAAATTTTTTAGTTTCACACAAAAGAAATTATTCCCCTAGCGCATGGTCAACCTGGCGCACCTAAACATTACAGCACAATGCAATCCACTTGCTTGCAAACACGAAGATAATTATTATTGATTGCGCATTAGTGCCCCGTGTGGTGGGTGGGGGGTAGAGGTATGGGGGGGAGGTTAGGATGATACAATCCAGGGTTATGTGTGACATGTCAAAGCCGCGCTAATTGTGCCCCCGCGTCTAGGGATGCGCCTACCTGTTAATTATCGATGTCGATTATCGAGGCCCAAATGTGCTCTGAGCGTCCGTTTGCTAACGGCAAGGGAATAGGCGTTTAATTATATTCTGGTTAGTTTAGGTTTATCTCTTTTTATTGGTGTATTATTAATTCAACTTACACGATTAATTCAATTTTATAGGAACATACAAAATCACAGACACTGAGATACTTTACAAATAAAAAATAATATAAAGATGGTCCATGCGATATATAAAGAATGCATTACACACGCTAACATACATTTGGAACATCACAATGACATAACTCATAAAAATCTAATATGCCAAGCGATTTTTTCTTAAGAAATTTTCGTGGCAATTTGACTTTTAACGTTTACGAAAATACCATAAAAAAGATAAAAATAATTAAGTCTTACGGTCGTATACATACAAACCCCCGTATCCGAAACAATTATCTGTAGGTCGTACAAATACTTGTTCTGGGTGGGAACCGAACTTACGACTCGCGACGCCGAAGTTAAAGGCTTATTTTTTCACTGCGGGACCTCTAGTTATAAAATAATTTGTCAGGTAACCCGCTTAATACGTAAAGGGAAACCGTTGTTGTTTTGTGTTGACTTCACCATATAACATTTATTACATTTGATAGTTGACTGAGCGAGCGAAGCGAGTGAGGATTACAATTAAAGTTAGGGCAAAAACGCATTTTATGTATGTATGTAACGCGACAACTCTCGAACCAGTGCTCCAATTTTAATGAAATTTGGAATATATGTTGGTAATATTAGTACAATTTTTAAGTTTGCTGGGCATCAAAATCGGTTCAGTAATTTAAGAGATATTGAAATAAATGTGAAATAAAATAATCACGAGGTCCAAGTTGACGGTGAACTACTAGTTAAATTTAAAAGTGCTGTATCAGATGTAAAGTAAAGTAAGTAAAGTAACAGCCTATTTTCAAATTGCCCCAATACTGGGCAATGGCATCCTGTAAACGGTGGAGGCCTTTGCCCAAAAGAGCATAGTCCGCTACACGGCCCCAGTGGGAATGGTGAACTCCATATACCTTGGCAATATTTATATTATTCCTTAGGTATTCATTTTTCTTCAGAACGTTTTCACCTTCAACACCAAGGACGTGGTAAATCAGCACTTAAAATTGCAATAAATTCATTAATAATTTCATTTGTACACCGGGATTTCTACTTAGGCTCGCCTCGAGTATAGGTGTTAAAGGCGAGCACCCGGACATTGAGCGCCCCTATTTTGATCAAAGATGATAATAAAATACAATACCAGTTGTCAATCTGTTTGTTTAATCCAACATATATTTGAAATTGGTAAACAACCCATTTTAATGCGATTTAGAGAGCTTGCCCTGGAAAAGAGTATAGGTTTTATGCCATTTAAATCGCATATCAGGAAAAAGCAATACTTATCTAAAAACATTAGGATAAAACGGTACTCCACTTGAACAAAGTCGAGGCGATCGGTTCGTATTAAAATATACCCGAACAAAACTACTTATTGACGGCCATTAGCTACAATAAGATTTTATAATAAATTCTATTTTATTTAATGATATAATGAATGTCGTCAAACTAATAGTCTCGATAAAAAAGTAGAACAAAACTTACTACTAACAGAGAACACTGAACCAAACAAAACCCTAACAATGCGATCTACACAAATATGTCAAAGTGCATTTCACCGTTTCACATGAACAGCGACACAGCACAAATCAAAATAATAGCTCGGCACGATCGCAATTATGCCATTAAAATCTTTAAGACTTGCAGCACTAGTACTATAATCCTTTAGTAGTAGTTCCTGTGATGGTTTCATCGAAATAATAGATCGACACTATCGCAGTTAAACGATTAGATGCCTTAAGGCTTATGTAATTAATACTATAATCCTCCGCTACGGGGTATTTGTTCTAGTGATGTGTGCAAGGCCTGGGTGGGCTGCACAGGCGGGCAATCGATATTAGCGCCGTGGGCCCGCTTTGTTCGCGGATCAGCCTACACGACCCTATTAGTGCCGGCTTTGACGGCCAGGGCTGCGACCGTGACATATCGATATGCCTATAAATTAAACGTGTCATACTAGAAGCGTTTAAAGGCACACGTAACTTTGGAATTGTCTCAGAACTCAGCTTTGAATTCTATTCGACGTATTTTTTTATTCGATTCCTACAGTAGGCAAACATGACTTACAAGTTAAAGTTTATTACCTGGGTTCTTTTACTAATGAAATATATGCGTGAAAAACGTTTATTACTATTATATACTAACCGTACAATAAATACCATGTTAAAAAATCAGTCCATAAATTATTTGAGAGTTGTTAGAATAGATCCGACGAAATTCGTTTCACCGGCGAAATATGGTTAACCAGACGCTGACGATAATAACGCATTAAGTTATTTTATTTTTTTTTATAGAGAAAGGTTGGCAAGAGCAGACGGTTCATCTGGTGTTAAGTGTCCGTCGCCTATGGACACACACAACATCCGAAGAGTTGCAAGTGCGTTGCCAGCCTTGGAAATTGGATAAAACAGGTTATAGGGTAGGATGAGTCAGGATTATATTAAGGATTCGGAGGGGAAAAGAGTAAGAAAAGAAGAGGGTAGAAATGGCCATCCGGCAACCCTAAGAGCCATGCAAACTTTATTTTATGCTGGCTCTGTGAAGGGCGGTGGTACCTCTCCGGGCGAGCGCGGCCGTAGAAGAACAGCAAAAGCAGTATGAAGGATGTTATGGTTTACCACCTGGGAACACTAACACTATTTAACACTAATGGACAAATAGAATTAATAAATGAATAAAGCTATTAAATGTAATAGAAAAAAAATATAGCAAATTTTTAAACGATTAAAAATAAATCGTTACCATTTGTTGTTGTTGTTTTTTATTTCTACTATTATTAAGTAAATTAATTCTGCTTTATTTTTGACAATAATATCAATTGTTTTTGTAGGTTTGAGGTGTAATTTCAATACGTGAATAGATTATTAAACTTAGTTTTAAGTAATACAAATTAAATGTAAATGCTTGGTACGTATTTAGTGGATAAACATTTGATATAAAAAAACTGTTCATATTACACATTGTAAGGTTGCCTTTGCAGTAATAAATCGAGAATAACATTGAAGTAAAAACAACCCGTACATGAAGCCCCAAAATAACAGTCCTAAACTTATAACATAACCATACTTTTGCTTTACCCATGTGTCACCTGCATTGCGAATAGAAGCAATTTTATCGTGAGGTATATTTTTTTTTATTTCACTATACTGAAAAAAGTTACATTGATTCTTATGAAATTTACGTTATTTCTATGTCAGATCCTTCGCCTGATCTCTCTTCATCGACTTATGACAATAAAGGAAGTAAAAGCAACTGAGATGTACACTATGATATTCCGTAGTGTTATGCTTATATCGCCAACTAAATAAAAAAAAATACCATTCTCTTGTTATTAATAAGTTTATCGATATCCGGGTCGCCTTGGACGTTGAGGGCGCATCCCTAGCGTTATCTCCGCGCTCTCCGCCGGCGGCGGCGGCGGCCGATGACTAAGCCTCGTTAATCTAACAATTATTCATTGAAGACCGCCGCCCTATCAAGCCCTCCTCTCTCCCTTTCTCTCTGGCCGTCAATCATCGACGAGAGAAAGAGACACCGGCAGAGTTTTTTTTTCGGTGGCAGTATCAAGTTCCGATCGAGCCACGTTTCCGATCGCTTAATATTTGATGCGGAACCCTAACGACTTCTCGGGAATTGTGTAAGATAGATGGAAAGTAACTAATCTTAGCTATTTAATAGATATCACCGACTTCAAAAAAGGAAGAGGTTTCTCAATTTGACCGTATATTTATTGTTTTGTGTGTTCAGTGATTATTTTGTCATTTATAAACGGATTTTGATGATTCTTTTTTTGTTGAAAAGGAGATATCGTAAGTGTGGTCCCATAAAATTTACATAAAAAATATTTAAGTAGTTTGTTTTTGAAATCAAAATAACGGAAAAAATATGTCACGAAACTATAAAGGCGTTTGAAGTCGGTTTTTGTGCATTATTATTTAATTTAATGTAAAAATAATCTTATCCCAAATGCAGCATGTGGTATTGGCATTTAAGACAAGATATTCAGATGTTTTTTAGTTACCCAATTGGTCACTTTTCTGGGAAGGTTTAAATATAATAAATATTATCCCAGATTGGCAGAAAGGCTTGAGATTTAAACTTAGTAGGAAGTCCATTAGTTTTCTTAAGGAATATAAGTACAAATGTGCAAATTAAAAAAAAAACTTAAAGTAGTGTGTGTACTCTACGTACAAGTACCTATTTTTTATACACTGCTCTCATTTAACACCTACGCCTTGTTTGTAACACAAGGCGTAGGCATTTTACAAATATAAATTACATAGATACAAACACCTAGATCCGAAACGGCTATTTGTTGGTGATACAAATATTTTCACGGGTGGGAATCGAATCCACAACCGCGACGCCATAAATATGATAAAAAACGATTATATCGTGTCGAACTGCTTAATCGTTTTAGGTATTTAGCTATTTTTAAAAATATAGTTTGACTTTTCCATTTAAACACTCAATAATCACTTTCAGCTAGTAAACTAAGGATAAAGAGTCGCCTATATCAAAGTTCCTAACTAAGGAGTTGTTTTTATTGAAACAGATTTTAGAAGTATTAATAATATCTTAATAGAGCGTTATAAATAACAGTGTATTGGGATAAGTTTTATCGAGACTTTAAGTAAAGTTAATTGCCTATTACTTTCATTTTTAGGATTCCGTATCCAAAAGGTAAAACGGAGTAAAGCCTTATTACTAAGACTGTACTGTCTGTCAGTCTGTCACCAGGCTGTATCTCATGAACCTTGATAGTTAAACACTTGAAATATTTCTATATATTTCTGTTGCTGCTATAACAAAAAATGTTAAAAAATAGAATACAATTAATATTTTAGGGTGCTCTTATACAACAAACGTGACTTTTTTAAAGTTGGTACGGAACCCTTCGTGCGCGAGTCTGACTCGCACTTTGCCGGCTTTCTTATTAGTACTTATAATAATATTTTACAAAAAAACGATTAAATAACTAGTTATATTATCAACGCCATCCAAAATTAACAAATTTCTAAATTGTCCACCGAAAATGCAGCATAAAAGGTATATACTACATACAGACGGACAAGCAACTTAGTCCCAAACGCATGCAAGTGAACATCTGAAACTGCTTGCGCGGTATCCCAGTCAACTCACTGCTGACATACGGCTTCACTGAAAGGGGAAGAGCATCAAAGACTTAAATGTTATTTCCCCCTGCCTTTCCTTATTCCCACAAAGTCACTATATAAAATAACAAGAGTACTAACAGACAGAAAAGACATTTATCCTACACACCATTATTAAAAAACATGGTGATATAAAATTCCATTTATTACCCAACGCATATAAAAGGCCAATAGCTCAGTTTGTACGTCTCAATCATATACTTCCGCCTTTTAAACGACCTCAAGAGGTCCTTAAATCGGGTGATATTTTCTACCTCGGAAACCTGCCATTTATAAACCGATAACTTTATTTCTATTTGAAAGGATGTACACAGATTGGT
>DWHK01002187.1:0-10201 GCA_018247855.1 Graphium androcles
TTTCGTATCTTCGAGAATGCTAGCAGTCAGTTCGGTTCGATGAATCGTTATTATGTTAGCTTGATCTTACGTGTAGCAATCCTCAAGGCGGTATTCTCTATCCTATTTTATTCTCTGTCTTCATAAATTTTATCACTCATGGTCTTCAATGTTCGTACCAACTTTACGCCAATGATTTACAATTATATATTCAGGCAGCTAAAGATAGACTACCAGAAATTATTTATATTATAAACAAAGATTTAGATGCCATCAGAAAGTGGACAGACAAGTTTGGATTTACAGTAAACCCTTTGAAGTGTTAGGCTACTATCATAGGGAGCTCCCGCATTATAAGTACGTTGGACTTATGCAAACTTCCACCGATAACTGTTAACAGCTCTCCTATACCATTCAGCCCACATGTCAAGAATTTAAGCTTCATTTTTGACACAACACTAAGTTGGAATCATCAATTAGCTAGTGTTTGTCAGAAAGTCACTAATGTCATAAAGTCCCTTTATCGATATAACAATTTTTTTCCTGCTAAAAATAAAATAACGCTCGTGCAGACCTTAATTTTCCCAATAATCGACTATGGTGACGCGCGCTACTTTGACCTGAATGCAATCATCTCAATAAGCTTGACCGACTTCTAACTGCATTCTATTTGTTTTCAATTTCCGTAAATACGACAACGTATCGCTATATCGACCACAACTTCAGTAGGTAACTTCAATAGGTGACCTATCTGTCAGCGTCGATCGCTAAGAGCTCTAACCACACTGTTTTCTCTTATGGATTCTTCTTCTACTCCTACTTATTTGTCTTCTCAATTTCAATATATCTTAGTTCCGTCAACAATAAAAATCTTCGTTTGAAGCATAACCGTCTTCTCCTATGTCCTCCTTATCGTACTGATTTCATTCACTCATCATTCTTTGTTCAATCTATTCTCCTGTGGAATGCGTTATCTCCCGAAATCAGAATGGCTCAAAGTCGCTTAGAGTTTATTGATTTCTCTGAGCCCTCTCAAGGTTGGCTGGTAGATAGGCATTAAGCCCGCCTTTGTGAATGTGTTAATTGTACAAAAAGATTATAAATAAAAAAAATAAAGAAATAGCTCTTTTTTGCAATATAAAAATTGTTTTTTATTTACTGCACTGATCCATATATACTGATAGATATTATACTATGACAATAGCTTAAAAAAGTCGAGCAGTGTCTCAATCAGTAAATTGCTTATTATTGTATAGCTTATATTTTTATCCTTTTTTTACACACAAGCCACGTGGACACAGTACTTAGGACAGATAGTAAGAATATCAATAAATAATTTATTACTGCCAGAATTATTTTCAACGTCGACAAGAAATAAAGAGAAGAAACATAAAATGACATAGCTAACTGTCATGGTGTCGTAGTTATGTACTCTAGGTTATTATTATAGATGTAAGAACCTTTAGGTCCGGAAATATGAAATTTATAGTTTCCGCGGAAACTAGGCAATTTAATGAGAAATTTCGTAAATAACTTAAATTAAAGGACAACTTCCCGTAGGGGTACAAAAATTGTACTTTGTAAGAAATAATAATTTTTAATACTCCCTAATATCACTTTAACTTATCTTTACAGATTAGAACAAAATTCGCAATGAGTGGGAGCGAAAGGCCGGCCAGGCAAAGGTTTAAAGGCATAGAAAATTTCCTTCGCCGAGTGGCATTCAATCTAGGTAAAACTCATTAACGTCTATTTCATATGTTCAATCCAACCAAAATTATTATAATATAAACATACAACAATTTAAATTTGCATTTCGAAAATTAAAGTACATTCGGATAGAATAAATAAATTTCAAGCTATCTATAAGTTGACTCACTTTAGTCCAAAACTTTGGGAGTTTTATTATTTTTTAGTAAATACGATTAAATCGACTGATAAATAACTATTATTTAGCTACAATAATTTTCCTAGTTTAGCTATAAAGTTATTGGTGATTGTATGTCTTGGTCCTTAAGATTTTATAAACATCATAGGTGATTGAATTTGAACTAATGTGCACCATCTCACTGCAGGTAACACCCCATCGCAGACAGAGGTCAAAATCATCTCTTGCATCCCAATAGATGTTACAGACCTTCAGCAGAAAATCAATGCACTCGAAAAGGAACTATCCGAAGTCCGAGAAGCAACTAACTACGATAACGATACTATAATTTGCGAAACGAAAAACGTCAAAATAAATCCAAATCCAACTCGAGCGTATACATCTATTATTCAAACAGCCCTCGGGAGGCCTAACCCAACATTTTCAAAGCCAAAGGTCGCTACCCAATGCAAATGTAGTCAAGCAAAGACACCCGTAATCAATCACGGGGTTAACACGAAATCAGAGAAAGGCAAAAGTCGCTTCAAGCGAAAACTATCGAGTCTGTGCATCGTATCGTCATTCTCTTCAAGTAATAAAGGCAATTCAGGAAGTAAATCTGAAAGGGAAATTCCGGTGGTTACTAAAAAGTGCTGCAAAATTGTCCCGAAAAGGCTAAGGAGGGCAATGAGAAAGAATAAAGGGAAAACACACATGATTTATTTCACTGACGCTTCAAAAACGCCTTTCAACGATTACAAAACGGCCGAGTCAGTTGGGCGGTATGACAACAAAAGCGCCCTCAATAGGAACGTAATAAGCCGATCGTACATTAACAGCATGATCCGCAAACAGTATGAATCTGAGCTAATTATAGATGATCTAACTGATATTAGCCAGATTTCTACACCTGCATGTAGAGATAGCGACAACGAGTCTCATGATTCTCACCTGCCATACTACTATGAGGGCTTCAAGAATCTTGACACAACTTGCTCGAGCAGATATGATAATTCCAATGTTGCTGTGAATAAAGGCCTACCAATAGACCGTGGGCCGATTATAACAGAGTACCAATTCAACAATGCAATAAACTACAGCGGATACTATGATTCCAATTACTACGATATATATCCGGTTAAAGAAAAATCGATGAAAAATAAAAGAGAAGAGTTTCTACCAAAACAAATTAAACGGTTAAATAGCGATGATTTTTCCGAACCCATTAGAATCATGAATAACCTTCGCCCGATAGTATTTGACGAGTCGGTTAGTAAAAAACAATACAAACATCAATCCTGCAAAATCAACGCTAGTAATGGTCAGGAATATGCATTAACAAATGTGATTAAAAAAAGAAACCGAAATAATGAATATCCAAAAGTGAGTTTAAACGAGTCAAAATTATGTTCTATAGAATATGGAGATATTTATTTAAAACGTAATCATGTTATTGAAGGAATGGAAAAAGTAAAACCTATCACTCCGACTTTTAAAAATGCTGAATGCCTTACGCTTAATACAAATAATATGGAAAGTCAGACGGTTGAATCGAAAGGAGTTCAACTAAACATTCTTGAAGACAACAAAGCTGAGCTTGCTTTAGACCAAATTAAGACCATATTACAATCTGTTTTGGCGGAAGTAAAAACAAATATGAGATCAAATAACGCCGTTAACAAGCAAAAAAGAAGTGTCCATATTCAGAAAGATATATCGCATAAGAACGTGATGGGTGGCTCCACACTTCTCAATAGTTTCACGTACAACCCTTCGTGCAGCATAAACCCATGCCTAACTTCATACTCTCGACACTTACCTAATTTCTGTTATCCAAACTTTTCAACTATGCCGATGAAATGTTTTCAGCATTATCCACTGTTAGTTCCACCAATAAAACATTTTGGTTGCAATTGCCACCACAAAAACAAATTACCTGCAGACAGATACAAAAAAGCAACCAACACCGAAACAGAAGCTCAAATGGCGCAAAAAAGTGAAACCATGAACTTGATACAGGAAATATACAAATCAGTGCCGTTGAATGTTTACTATTCAAATAAAACTACTTCAAGAAATTCATTTGCCTATCAGAAAAATAATCCCAATGCTGAAGTGGAGTCTCTTAAAAGTAGAAAAATGTCGGTGACTGGACATTCTATTGTTGAAGATATTAAGGAATTCGAGGCACCCGCTACTACGCCAACCTCTGATTCTACTAATGATATCACTGAAAATATCTTGGAAAGCACACAGTCGGAAATATTAAGTGAAATAGTGAATCGCGTGGATACCAAACAATCTCAATCCACTACGAATCATGAATCAGTGAGATCTGCTAATCCAAAAATTTCCCAATCAAGCACCTCCATCGCAGACGTAAAGGTTAACAATGTGGTAGAACAAGCGGAGAATGATATGGCTGAGAGGGATGAGACGAGGATCGAGAATATTCTATCAAATATATCTGACAGCGAAACGGATTCAGATGGCACATTAGTGGCAGACGAAACTACACAGGTAAGTTTATTTAAGCTTGATTAAATTTTGTAGGCGAAACTAATAAAGTTTTGCATTTTTCGCACTGTGGAGAATCAAATAATTGTTTTGAGTGTCTTTTAATGATGATGATGATGTTGAATGGCAGATCACCATTAAACTTTTATTGCCACAAATAAACTGCTTATAAAATTATTAAAATTGAGTTGAAATCCTCAAGGTTGAAAATATATGTGAACTTTATTAAATCTTCTTTATAAAAGTGGGTCCCAATCGTAAAATACATTGCTCAAGGGCATTTTTAAAATAATAATTCTTACTTACTTTTATTTGTTAAACCACAAGAGACTTTTTAAAAAAATGAAATGAAAAATTACTAAAATATCGCAAGTCCGTAAAAGTTGTAATCGTTAAACATGTTAATCGGTAAATTCAAAATTATTTTTACAGAAAAAGGAAAAACCTGGTCTATTTAAAAAAGTGCTGCAGACAGTTAAAAAACTCAAAAGAAAGAAAATTAAATGGCAAAAGACCAATCTAAAGGCCGGTATACAGGACGACAGCGCATCTGAAGATAGTGATACGGACAGTCAAACTGTTTACAGTTACAAAACATACAGAAATTTGAAAACCTTTGCTCACAGTGATCCACAGCACACGAAGTCTACGATACAAACAAATAGAGACGTCTATCGCCCTATTCAAGATTACAAGAGGCTTTCACCCTATATGGAGCAAGAATATAGGCGCTATTGGGACGAGACACTAATGTTTAATGAGGCAAAACCCAAACAGCACTCTTCTGAAAGATCCTTTCCCAGTTGGACGCGTAGTCCGCACACTCCAGTTTATTGGCGGCACTTTGAAGCCAGGAGCGCTATTCTGAGAGACGAACATTTGAAATTACAACAAGAGAATAGACGAGAATTCAGTGAGATGAAGGAAAAATCATGCCCGAATCAGCATAAAGAGAAGACAGGTCTCAAGCTAGAGTGGATGAAAAAGCAGAAGAACAAAACTGCAAACAAATAACAGATAACTTAGGTCCCAGCTGTTATTTTGTCGGGTCACGGGAATGTTGTCATTTTTCATTCGTCCGCGTAAAATTTGGCTAATCCGCAATAAAATATCTGAAAACATTTTTGATTTTTATCTATATCGCAAACACTAAATTAACCTAAAAACGGCATTAAACGGCTGTTAATAAAACTTTATATTTAGTCAATGCTACTACACCTATAATTCAGTACTTGAGACTTGTGCTAAATGATGAATTCAGAAGATACATGTATACCAAGGACATATCTCAAATTTAATGAAGGCATATTCTAGGGATAGACCGCTGCCTAACCGCGAGTATGCACTGACGAAACATTCACATAAACACATGTTAAATTGTCTGTGTTTTGTCAATAAATTCAACTAATTTCAAATTGTTATCCATCATGGTTTATTTATTTTTTATTAACTTTCAAAATATCAACAACTTTTTGAGATATAATTTATAAAAGTGTAAAAATTTGAAAACTTGTTTATATATAAATGTTTCGTCAGAGCGAACCCACAGTAATGTGGCTAAAATTGAACATTGAAAAAAACTTGCAAATTTGCATTAATGTCATGCAAGTAGCAATAAACATATTATAAACCCGGGAAAAACCCACCTAAGCCTAACCAGTATAAGGTGTGTTTGTCTGAAAAGGGCCGGTTCAAAATAAGGTCCATATTATCCAACTTCCCGCACATAATACTTAAACCAAAACAGATATCGTCTGTTTTGGTTTAAGTATTATATCGTCGTCTCCCGAGTTACCAATCACAAAAGTGCACCAACGTTCATTAGTTTCGCGCTGGCCATTTTCATTGGTTCGGTATGAAACCTTAAGGTCGATCTACGTGACTCAATTTATAAAACACTGTGAACAAGGTTGCGTGTTTTTTCTTTAGTAATAAATCCCAGTCGTTATGTAATAATTCTGCATGAGCAATGTTTAAATACTTTCAGAACGTGGATTGTCGGGGTTAGTTACCAAAATTATTGCTTTTTTATCTCGATTTGTGTGGTTTGCTCAGGACATATGAAGACAGAATTTGCCTAACAAGGGCCAGGTTTTTTCTCCCTAATAAGGACTATATTAAAACTTTGTACCTCTAATAGAGTCCCCATTAGAGGTACAAAGTTTTAAAATAGAAATTATCAGTTACTTAACTGACTTATATATGTGTAAAAAGCAGCTGACCTACCACGACGAAGGTTGAAGAATCACATAAAATCTAGGAGCGTGTAAATATACGTGAATATTTATTTATTTATTTTTTATATAGGAAAGTTTGGCAAGATAGCAGACGGTTCACCTGATGTTAAATGATCCCGTCACCAATTGAAATACACAACATCCGAAGAGTTGCATGTGCTGTCTCTGTGAAGGTCTCTTAATCTTTAGGGCAGTGGTTGCTATGTTTGTTATTTTAAACACTCAATAAGGTCCATATTATGATTAAATAAGTGTAACACCTACTAATAGAGTCCAAGGACTAAGACTGAAAAAATTATTGATTAGTAACATTTTCCGATTTTCCTTAGCAAAGTTAATAGAAATCAGCATAAAACTATAATTTGTTTCATTTATAACTAGAAAATAGATTAGTTATAACTTACGTACATTTCCTAAGACTTTACTTATAAAGCCCTTAGGCCACGACACTAATTTATATGTATTTTCGTTTCGTTAATCGAAAGCCACGAACTTAATAGTAGTATAAAATTAATGCTTTCTAAAAATGTAAGTTTCCTGGTATATAAACGCTACGCTACGGTTGAAATCTTGCCGTTCAATTATGGACTTTATTTACAACCCTGGTACAACATACAAAACTTCAGATACTGAGGTTTTTTGTATGTCAATGAGGAACGCTCAGCATCTCAAAAACGTCCGAATAAAATAAAAGCACAGCGTGAAATTGTGCATACATTTGAGTAAATTTCAATCATAATTTTTCCGTGTTGGATTATGTTTTTAATCGACTTCAAAAAAGGAGCAAGTACTCAATTCGAATGTTTCTATTATTTATGTTGTTCGGGAATAACTCAGCCAGTACCCGGCCGATTTTAAATATTCTTTTTTAATCTGAAAGAATGTATTTTTTTAAAACAACGAAAAATATTCCAATAAGTTTTTTTATTTTCTGGGAAAATAATCTTATTTAAAAAAAAAACAACTTACACTACTACTACTACTAACAATATTGAAATAGCAAAAAAATTGTAATAACTTTGACATTTATGCACAATTAACAAACAATTTTGATTGTTACTTTTGTTCGAGACTGTGTATCGTAGGTTTTTTGCACAGATTAGCTTCCATAGATACCGCATATAAGGCGAGAACGCTATTCAGTCATCTATGCCTGAACATATATATATAACTAAAACGTAAGATCGACAACCGCATTGACAACCAGGGGGGTGAAACTTCCATACAAATGTGTAAACGAAGATAATGTATGGAAAGTAGCGCCACCTACAGGTCGCATATAGGAAATAAATGAATAAAAGTTTAAGTTAAAAATAACAGACAAGAGAAATTGTTACATACTAATTTGATATAATATAAATATTTAACATGTTACTAAAGTGCAATAAAAATAAATACGAACAATAAACTTTATTAGTAATTAAATATTGAATAATTAAAACGCATAAAAATACTTTTAGTTGGCTAGAAGCGCACTTGATAACTACGGATGCGGACAAAAAATAAATCAGTCGTTTTCAAAACGCTGTTTGAATAACTTTTCCTCTTTATCAATATTTGGGCTTTCTTTTCGGAATCTATAATAATATTTTAATGTTACAGTAATATTATATATTGCTGAATTTGGCAAAGCAGATAAATTCACTCAGTTTTAAACCTGCACCGCCTATATTGATTATAAATTTAACAGCGCCATCTCTTGTTCACATATGTAGTTAATATAATTTCTGGAGATAGAGTTGCACATCTATTCCCAGTATAAGGTATATTCTATGGTCGCGGGCATAGCTATATAATATAGAATTTTCATACCGTAATTGCAGAATAGCGCCACTGTGGTCAGTATTTGAAGTTTTATTTTAAGCTACGCCTGACATTATTTTTGCTTGCGCCTACATAGATTATTCTCCTCCGTCCATGCTCCATGGAATAATGTTTTCGTTGACAATAGGGGTCAAATGATACGAGTAACTAAATATTGCACTTAAAGATATTTCCCTTGCGATATCAAGTACTTTTTGTATCGATACTTTGGAACTAATTATCGATTAGGTATCCGTCAAAAGTACTCGTATCGGTATGCAAATATCGCAACCATGGAGTAGAGTAGTAATACCGGATTAGTATATATATAGAGGAGGATAATCTCCATATATCAAGATATGGCTTATGAAGTAGAAAAAGAAAAGCTTAACATAGAAAGTATAAATATATGAATAAAACTTCTTTAAATATACATGAAAAGTGTACATATTGTGCATGTGTGTTTGTATTTATCTATAAATTTTTGAAATAGAAACGTTTACTCTTTACAATCTAAACATTATTTTTTTTAATATAATTATTATACACTAATTCAAGTAACTCTTATTCAAAGTTCAAAACAAATATTTTAATTTTTTTACTCGTTGCACTTGACCCATACACTGTAATTCACGCATACTAAAACCATGGTCAGGACTTTATTTTCACACGTATATTGAAATTTTTTAAATATCCTTATCCTAGTTTTATGTAGATATTATTATATTATATGTTCATGATTATAATAGTGTCTGGCTCTAATTGCCTCCGTAACCTATTGGCATAGGGCCGTGCTTTACAAACCGGAGATCGTGGGTTCGAATCCCATGGGGGGGATAATAAATTTGTGTTATTGTTTCTCAGTTGGGTTAGTGCAATCCAAGCCGATTGTCTGAAAATAAAGATGATCCATGCACTTCAACGCAATTTTGCCAGTACCGGGCATGTAAAAAGTCGGTCCTGCGCCTGATCTCTCTCCTGTCGTGTCGGATAGACAGGCTAATCTCTGTAGATTGTCTGCTGTCTCCGAAATTCGGTCAGGAGGACTTTTTTTAGTGTCTGGCAATATTATATAAAACATATGGGGTTTGTGGCTTTACTAAAATTTTTATATTTTCTTTTCTTAACTTATATTTTTGTATCGATAACGAATATCATGATTTATTACTGTTTTTATTTATTTTGTTTTACATTTTAGAGTAAATATGATACATTATAATAATAGATGAGAGTAAATATCGATATTTTACAACCGATACAGTATCGAGTTAAAGTGATATAATCTTCCCTGGTTGACAACGACGTTGGATAAAAAAAATAAGTATTTCTAAAATGGCGACGATTTCCTCGCCTCTTGTCAAGACAAATTGATTGACATTTATTTGTTTCAGTGGGCATCCTGAATAAGATTTTCTTTCTAGTGTTAATTGTATCCTTAAATGTTTCCCGCAAAAGCTTTTGTTCATTAGAAGTGAGATGTTGTTCTAAAAACAAATATTTTCTAACCTGTATAACTAAAGGAGAACAGGAGAATAACGAATGAAATATGAGTGATCGCCACAGCAAAGGTATTCGAATGCCATGAAATATTTTAGAATATAATATAATAAATTCCCCTTTCTGAACATCGAAGAGACTAAAACGAATCCGACCCGTTAGATCTTTTTACTAAAATGTATATATTTTATTTACCTTTGCCAGTGTTTTCGCATTGGCTGGGTCGTCACGATCCGCGCGTGATGATTCTTGGCTGGCCAATGTGTGGCGGCGAACCAGGTCCCGGTCGCGATCCCGAAGC
>DWHK01002188.1:0-10201 GCA_018247855.1 Graphium androcles
GTATGAAGGATGTTATGCTCTACCACCTTAAAGACAATATTAGTACTTTAGTAGTAACTTTCAAGTTCGTTGGGCATCGGTTTAGCATTTTATGGGATATTTTAATTATCTCCTGTTAACCTAGAATCGTGAAATTTAGTAAGAAGTAATGTCTTATATACAAGTAGAGAAAATAATCTGAATATCATTTTTTTTTAAAACAAAACATAAAATAGAGTCTCAGAGTAGGCAAGTCCTACTCGCACTTTTTCGGTTTTATATTACTAGGAGATTACCGCAAACTTGGACCTTGCGAATATTATATATTATATATTAATATTTTGTTACATTTATTTAAATATCTTATAAGCCAATAAGCCGATTTTGACGTACTAATATTACTTGCATATATTCCAAATTTCATTGAAATTGGTGCGCTGCTTCGAGAGTTATTGCGAAACATACATACATACTTACATAAAATGTGTTTGCGTCCCATCTCTAAACCTCGCTGGATTCGCTGGATGGGTCCATTAGCATTAACAATTTTTAGATAGCAAAATGTTATGAGTGAGTAAGGCATGGCAGGAGTAATCTTGCGAATTCCCACCAGTACGCCCTAACTTTGTAGCTTTTAGAATACGAGTGCTAAGTCGAAAAGATTCCCGGGTGGTCGAACACAACTTCTTTAATTCTTGCTGCATTTAAGGCTGCTTTTCCAGGAGGAGAGGTGAGTGTGTCCTCCGTCCTTCCTTCCATCCTTCACAAAAAGCTGGCATAAAGTAAAACATGGCGTTTGGATTTTCGGAGGGCTATTTCTCATTCCGTACCTTGACCTATTCTATCTTCTGTCCGAGGTTGCAACGCGCCCGAAAGTTTTTGGGTGTTATTGGTTTCCATGGGCGACGTCTTCGCTTAATATCAGGCTTTAAAAAAGGACAAAATATCGGCGTAAAATGAGTACTTTTGCCTTTGCCGCCTATAACATTTGGAAAAAAAACATTTATGATCAAATATTTTACTGATATTTTAAAGAGTTATTTTGTTAGGAGAATCTGTTTCCAAGATATGAAAATACACGCGATTAATTTGTTGTGTCAAAATTTAGGGTATATTAAATAAAACGCAATGGTTTATTTTAAATTTTGTTTATTTCTCATATTATTCTTACGTACTATATGTCATATGTATGTTTTATAACTATATTATGCTATAGGTAGGTACAGGGTATATCATTTATAGGCATACTATGTATATTTCCATCTCATTGATAACTTTAACTTGTTAATTCTCATTTAAAATAACGTCTTTAAGTCAATTGAATTTTGAAGGGGAACAGTATCATTCATTGGCATATTGTATATTAAAAAAATGCTAGTGCCTGGTCCGTTGGTAACCTTTGAAGGTTATTAAGCTACAATTTTTTAATGTTCATGACTCAATATTTATGACGCAGCACAAATCAGGTCTACAATTAACACTGCGAAGTTGTTATTGATTGTAAATATTTCAAATCTACATCCATTCGAAATATGTTCAATGAGACATTTGTTAATTTATTTACCAAAAAGAATACCTTCCCCTCCGAAATTCGAGTTTCAAACACTGTTCAAAGAAAACAAGCGAATCCATGGAAAAATTCAACAAAGTAAACGTAACAGACAGGCAAAGATCTTATACTTTTAATATACTTAATTAACTATTTCGTTTAACACTATACTTTTTCTTCTCCACTAAATTTATGCGAGCATCAAAACGAAACATCGAAAACAAACAAAAGAAAATCGAAACGGGGTACGAAAATAAAACACCACGCCCGGCCGCCATTTTCGAGAGTTGAAGAGTAAAAAAAAGAAGATAGAGTGAAAGATAGAAATCGTCATCCGCGGCCAGTACTACGAGTACGAAATAGTTTCGACGCCTTAAATATATCATCACATCAATATGATATACATACCAAGAAGGGTAGGGTAGTAATTAATTTTTTTTTAATAGAAATACAAAAACGGGAGAGAATTACGATAAAATCACTAACATTTCGTGGTCATTTTTTGTAAGTTCGTAACATCACATTGTTCTTTTTTTAATTTTTATCTCAACAAACGAAAGCTCAGATATTCGTCTAAGTACAATGATCTGTGTGCGTTGAGTGTGTGAGAAATCAAAGATGTCCCGAGATGCTCTCTTACCTACTTGACAACATCCATGGACGGTAGAAAAAAGGAAGGGGACCTAAAATGTCTAGAAGAGGTTCGCGTTTCGTTTTGATATTTCTCAGCCTACATTGCATGTGACGCTTGGTATTTTATCTGTGCACGTTATATTTGCGCTATTGCGCGTCACTACAACTGTCAAAATACATCTCCTGAGGTCCACCGCGTATCGCAGTCGGTCAAAGGCAGACGAACTCGAAACATTAATGCAAAATCCGTGCAATCGTGCACTCTTTAGTGTTGAGTGTAAAAAAATAATCGAGCATTGTCCAACGTATGACGCACGTACGTTTGCACTGCGTATAATTTCTCTACAAGGTCACATTGATCTAGCGGTACGTGAAAATAAAACTCTACAACATCAAGACTATTGCGATAATTATTGCTGGAGTTCGTGCGATGTTTGATATTAAAGTCGCCGCCCCTTAACTCACATATTTAACACCAAAACGCAGTAAAATAGTTTAAAGAAACGAGCCACATTAACATGAGATAACCCTAGACGTATTAATATACGATAATTTAATATAAATCAAACGGAAATTATAGATTATAAGAACTCGTTTGGTCCAAGCGTTTAATGCATGGAAGTAAAACAAAACAAATCCTATATATACGTAATGTGACTTCAACATCGAACACCGCAACAGTATTACAAAGATATCACTATCAACGTAATATAACATCTACTGAGAGACACGAAACTTAAAGAACACGTAGAGCGCACCGCGCAACTGAATTGAATACGCGGACGCAAGCGGAAACAATAACACCGACTATACATTCACGGGGAGAGACTACACCAGGAAAGACATCGCAATTTACACAGACTACAAATATTGCAGTAAATGTACCTGATGCCTTTTGGCTTAACAACGGCTTCACCAATATATCAAGCTATTTTGCAAGTCCACTGACCCAAATTCATTCAAGGTTTCCGGGCATCACTTTCGCTTATATATCAGAACGAAAGAGAAAAGATGTTAGTCTCTCTCCGCAAACACACTACAGACACGGAATGCTCGTATCCAATAATTTATATGTCTCAAAAAATATGTCGTTCATTTTAGTGTACAAAAACAATTATCCAAGAGAACGAGCTCCCTGGGTCACTTTATATCACTACAACACATCAAAACTCTAGCTTCCACTAAAACAAAAGGAAATCTACTAGATCTTTAGAACAGAAAACACTGAGTAATTGTTACATACGAACACTATATATAGTCTAAGGAACTGCGGCCCTGAATGCGACATGATTCATCGTGTCTTTTAACGCTTTAGCCAAGCCGTGTATAAATTTTAATTTATTCCAAAATTTTTTATTTAAATTCGATAAAGTTCCAAACCGCCTTACGTTACAAAATTTACTACTCCTGTTAAAAACTCCTAAACCAAACAGGTGTTTAATCGTCAAAATACAAATTATGGCAAATTTTTTCAAACAAATTATTCTACCTCAATTTATGAAGATTATACACCAATAGACTAAAACGCGGTATAAGAATGGATTATAATGTCTTAGACTTTCTTACTTTTAATTTGACACAGAATGCAAACAATTGTGGCTAAACGGGTTGTCAGAAATAACCTTACTGTACAAAATTTTGAGAGGTCTACTGGCTTTTGATATTTACTTTATATCAATCACAAATATATCTAATTATTTATTAGGTGATAAGACCGGTTTACCAGTCCTTTAACGCCTAACGGTTGTAATTAAAAGTTAGTCACTGATTTAGAGACGCAAGTCTCTTCACTCAGACACATTCAGAGCCGCAGGACAAAATTTTAGAATCACTCTTAGAGGATTATATGCTTAAGTCTGAACAATTGGTGTTATATTTTATCTCGGTTATACAGTACACTTAGCAAGACGACTAACTGAAAAGACAACTGAAGAGTTTGGCACGCGATGCGTTCGAAATGGTATATTAGAAATTTTCACATAAATAATATAATTTTTGATGATGTTGATTAATTTCTGTAATTATATGTAATTGTTGGGTTGACTGCTCAAGATGCTAGTCTAAAATCAACACTACTTTTTCCTTTCTCGTATGTGTCAATCGATTGCGTTGAGATTTTTATACAAATGACTATTTTTATACTTCTCTTTTCTAAAGTTTACGTAAACTTTAATTACACTGTAAAAGGTATGAGAAAGTCATAAGAATTATTGTTCACTATATTTTTGATCGATTATCGCAAAGTTCTTTATGTTATAGTTTAAGGATTGTTCGTAAATCTTTTGTTTCCTTTCTTTGTGATCAAGCTATGATTTGGTTAAACTGTTTGAGGTCAAGTTATGCTTATTTTCGATTTATTGTTTCTACCCTCACCGTTTCACGGAAGGATATTCGTAGTTATGTTCAGTATAAAGCATTCCTGACGTACCATTTCAAACGCTACGACATATACGAATAGAGTCTAAAATAATTTATCCAAGACTGGAAGTTGTTAACGATAAGGCATATTCGAGATCTCGTCTAGAGAGAACGTATAGAGAGGACCCACCGACATCGTATAACAACGCTTGGGATACAAAATATAAATTGGTGTTATCAAATTGGGACTTAAAACTTATATAAGACACCTTAACGACGAATGGAATGGATCGAAATGATCGGAAACAACCACCAACGTAAAAAAAACGGGAACAACACACAAACAATTCAATAGCCTACCTATCTAGAACGATATACGCAATTTTCTTTTGTGTATATATATAATATATTAATTTGAATATATCTCGCAATTTCACCTAGCTAACACGTCACAATACCGCTACGCAACAATGTCATCGTGTCACGTCAGCGGCAAAGCTGTCACCTTACGTCTAGACGTATCGACTATGTATAGATGAAGTAAGATTAGCAGCAAGACAAAGGCATCGACGCATCGTCTGAGTAACATCGCGAGTATAACAGACGTTGGGCAGCTTAAAAATATGTCTCGTAACTTCTACAAACCAGCCAGGGACAATTTAGTCACGGGGAGAAAAAGGGTTCACCCTTGAAACGGTTCGTTTCCGTACAAAAAACTCGCCTATACAACAACCCCTGACAGTCCTAGCCCGGCCGGTGATATCCTAATTGGGTACATAACTTACCGTATCCTATCCAAGCGATTATAGGCATTAATGTAATCATAATTTCCTAAAGACTAGCATCATTATATGTTGACTATAACTAAATTTGACTATCTAAAACTCTGTCATACATGTTTTTCTTCATTCGTGATCTGCAGCGTTGGAGGTCGCACCTCGTGCGCCGTGTTTTAAAATATCTACTTGGCGTAATAAGCGCAACAATATCGATCCGAAACAAGACAGATCCGTAAACAAGTTTTAAAACACGACACATCCACACGATTGACTGGATGACTGTAAATTGACTTAACAATTCGTCCCTTAGCCGAAATCAACTAATATAATCATCATCATATATATAAATATCTTATAATAATCTCTAGCGATATGTCTCACAAGTTTTTTTCCTCTACATGCATTGAAATCAAAATTTTCGCTAAGTTGTAACGAACATAACTACGACAGACAGAAGAACTAATCATAATCCACGTTTAAATATAACATATAAAATACATCATTTACAAAATATCATATAGATCAATAGAGACAGACGGGCACGGTTTGGTGCGCTGTCTATTAAAAAGTTTCAAAAAAGACGGTCTAGAGCGACTCGTTTACATTTAACAATTGGAACGTGTTGCGTCACGCCGAGACTGTAGCGTGTTCTGTCACGCTGAGATTGAAAGGCTTTCGTCACGCTCATATTGCAATATGTTATTTCACGCCGAACATTTATCGAGTAATATAATTTAAATGCGCCTAAATTACAGCAGAGGCGCTCAATATACGCAACGTTCCGTTCCACTGGAAATAAAATCGTAAAATAACAAGAAGAAACACACGTCACGCCGCATTCGTATTTCATCTAGCTACAGTAAAAGATTAAATGCTCCTTAATATCTAATATGCAATAAATATTTTTTCTTTTCACCTTATACCGATAAATAAATCTAATATTTCACTACGTCTCGGTTAATTTTCTTATTATTCCTCTTATTCCGCGAAGTTCTTTTTTTTGCTTTTTTCCTTAAAGTGTTCTTTTACATTTAGACACAACCATTTTGTTTTATAACAGTAGTTTATAAGTGAATTCAGTGGTTTCGAGAAATAACTACGGCTCTGAATTTGGCATTGTCTCTCTTGTTTACGGAGATTTATTATTGAAACCGGACCGCTTCGGAACTATATATATAATGTTCCTTATTTACTCTACGTCTCTTATCATACCTAGCGTTCTCGTCTGATATAAAATTGTCTTAAAAAACTCTCTCACTCACTGATGTGACCCGTGCCTATATTTCAACTAGGGTACCTACTAAACATGTCTCCAAAAATCTACAGTTTTTTTCACCACTCTAATCTTAGTCTATACTTGTGCTCAGATGTTTGGTACCGTATCACCACTCATATGTCATGCCTCCCACGATATAATCATTCCTTTACCGATTACGCTACAGCCCATCTTATGCCTATCCTTAAATAACCTTATATTACTCTTAATATAATAATCTTATAATCGAATAACTATATATTTTCTAAAAGTTATTTTTTTTATCCCATTATCATAATCGCATATATAATTATGCCCTCATAAGCAGCGGTAGAAATAGATCATTCGATAAGAGAGTGACTCACATTTTTTATTTCTCATCATCTGAAATTGGATTGACCCAGTGTGGTCGACAGTAGCTTATAATCAGAAGTTTCATAGAATTTTAGACTCGCGGTTATCCGTGCACGATCCGTGGCCTGCTGCCATTTTTAAAAAGAAAAAAAAACAGTATCGTTCCAAATTTAAAAATTATAACATTTCCATATACAAACAAGCTATAACTAAGACCGATGCAACAATAAAGATTAACACAATAGTTCTTAAACATAAACTATTACATATAAACTATACTTAATACATAATTACATCCATAATAACCACAATAACAAATGACTAGAATTAACAATGTCGTAACAAAAAACAAAAAAAAGAAACACAATTATATTCAAAGTAGAATTTAATACCGACAACCTTGGCATTATAGCTAGTAAAGTAAATATGACAGGTAGTCAACGCAGAAGTAAAGACAATAATATTGTAAAATACACTTAATTTGATGTTAAAAATAAGAAGAATACAAAACATTACACTGAGTGGCAAAAACCAGTTTAAGAAAATAACACAGATAAGTATAAGGTATTGAACGTGAACAGAACAAAAAACAAAAAGAAAATCAAATAAATATTTACAGGATAAACACGTCGTAGATGGCATTTGATATAGCCAGTACAGTCAAAGAAATTAAAAAGAAGTTGTGAATATAAGAGAAAATCAATATATATATTTTAATGTGTACGATATAACATAAAAAATTAAATATAAATCAACACAGTAGACCATAGCAACACCCGTTCAGTAGAACGCAAGATATAGTAAATGTAAATATAGATGAACCTCTAGAACGCGAAAGATAACAAAAAAGATAGAAAAGAAGATAACAAAAAAGAACAACAAGAAACTCATTTCAAAGTACATCAAAGCACATAACAATACTGGAGCAAATTTCTATAAATCAAGAGATCGTTAACGCAAAGACAGTAAATAGATAAACCTTTGGAACGTAAGTTTAAGGTTCAGTTCCACTCCTTCTGAAGACAGCAGCAGGTCGGCTCGTTGGTTCGCCCTCACACCAGGAGGCTCGGAGCGAGCCATTCGTCCTCACCGATCTGCTGACAAATTAAACGGATTTTGATTTGTTTCTGTTCTGAGAAGGCATCTCGCCAATCAATCTGTCGCTTGCGGAATCGCAAACTCCAACGGCCGGATGGCAAATTCTATGAGCTACCAACCGGATAGATGGATGTTCGAACTTTAAATATACTGGGGTGGAAGTCACCAAAAACCGGCAAACAACAGGGGCCCCGCCTCTACAGGAGGTAACTCAAGTGTGCATGCGATAGGGATGATGGTGAGATGGTAATAACGTGCCGGGCACATTGGACCTCACGGCGTCCTTTACAAAGCTGTTTGCCAATTTTACAAAGGGGTACCCATCACCCGAACACACCCTTAGAGGTAAACCTCCGACACAGCAACACCGCAACAGGGTAGGTGCGCAAGTGACTGGAGAGATACCACACGGCCATCATCCAGATCCAAGAGCACAGCAGGCTGTATAAAAGATTCCACTAAGAAGGTAAGCTATTTATCGCAAATGATCATGAAACTCCCAGATCATGTATTTACACGACTGAAAACGTAAATGATCAGCCGTTAACTAAATTCTGCTTAAGAGACATCTAAACACAACTCCAAATCTAAAGTTTTTAAATAATCATAGAACCTGGCTACAGACAAGCTAAGGGTGTAAAATTATATAAGAAGTCAAAGAAGTAGGATACCACCAACACAACAACGCTACAATGCTGGCAATACGTCCAAAAGGTAACATGAGAAGGGAAGCTGAAATGGAACAAAAAGCTTCCATCCCATCAAGGCAGCAGGCCCAGATGGAATTTCCAAACCTACTCCAATAGGTTGGTTCCAGGTTACTTTTACTACACACAACCGTATATTGCGCTTGTGTGGTCTACAGATACATCCTAAAAGTTTGGATAGAGGTAAGTGGTACTTTCATCCCAGACCAATGAAAAGTAACTATACAAGTACTAAGGCATCCAGACCAATAAATGTCACATCTTTCTTCATTAAAACGCTTGAAAGGCTGTGTGAAAAGGAGCTGATCAAAACACCGATGCACGCCAATCAATACGCTTATTATTACTATACCAGGTGGCGTGCTGAATAGAGGAATCTATCAAATAAAGGTATATGTATGGGTACTTTTATTGATATAGAGGGTGCCTTCAACAAAAATAATATCACAAGTATAGAAACAGCGCAGAAAAAAGACGGCACCAGCCCCGTGATAACAGTCTGGATTAAGAACATGCTTAGCAAGGGAACGGTAAGATTTATGGACAATCGACGAGTAACCTTGATGGCTAAAGATTGCCCACAAGGAGGGGTACTCTCGTGATTTCCGCGGAACCTAGGCATTAGTAATCTGATTAGTTATTTTGCTTCAGGAAACAAATTGCTGAACCGATTTTTAAGAAAATTTTATGGGACCAATCTGTGAGTCGTTTCGAATAAAATCGGTTCATAAATAAGAGAAAAACGTGGTAACAACATAAAACAATTTCTATTTGCACACAAAAGAAAAATCTTCAGACACCCTAAAGTTGCTACGTTTTTTATTTACATCAAAATGTAAATAACAAACTTAGGAACCGATTTTTTCAAAAATCTGATGAGACCAATCTTTTGGTAGGTCCTTTGAATAAAAAAAAATTTTAAAGTCTGTAGAAGTGTGTTACTAAATATTATATGACTATTACATAGATAGATAGAGTCGTTTGCACGTCATCAACATTTTCATTCATAATTGACGGGGAAGCGAAGTATCAAACATAAAAGAAAATCAAGAAAATTGAGAACCTGCACCTTTCAAGTCGCTATTAAGGGTCGTAATGGGTATGTACGGAACCCACAGAGTGTGAGTCCAACTCGAACTAGACCGGTTTTTCTGTGAAAATAGTATTTTTGTTTTTGTTAACCGACTTCATAAAATGGAGGAGGTTTCTCAATTCGAACGTATATGAACTGGTTATGATGATTCTTTTCTGTTGGAAAGGAGATATCCTAAGAGTGGTCCCATAAAATTTTCATAAAAATCGGTCAAGTAGTTTGTTTTTGAAATCGAAACAACGGAAAAAATATGTCATGAAAGTACAATTCTTTTTTTCTTTTTTTTTCTTTAAAACGCAGCCCTTATGATAAACTCTAGGCTTGTGTTACAAGGGTATTTTACAAACATAAATTATACAGACATAATCACGCAGATCCGAAGCAACTATTTGTAGG
>DWHK01002189.1:0-10201 GCA_018247855.1 Graphium androcles
GGGCAACACGGGCCGATTACCCGATTGCCTGAAAATTAAGATGATCCATGCGTCGGATGGGCATGTAAAATATCGGTCCCGGATGTCAGGAAGACCTTTGATAATCATCAAAAGATATCAGTGCCTTCAAATATCCCGACGACTAACTCATTCTTCGAATTCAGTTTATCCCTTTGGGTTGCAGAGGTCAGATGCCAGTTGCTCTGTATAAAAACTGATAATCAGGTAGAATTTGATTTGATTAGAAGCCGACTCCAAGTAATTTGGGAATATGGCTAAGAGGAAGGAAGAAGAAGGAGTCTTGTGCAAATGCAAAGGCTTGGCCATGCGGATGCTCGGTCATGTGACTACATGGTTCATTAAATAATTAAACTAAATACGTTAAAACGCATGAACATGTAAATATTGATTTATTCAAATACAATAGTAAACCATAAAAAACCACAATAAGATTAACCTGTGTTTTTCGTTGTTTTTGTTTATATGTTTGTCGGTGAGACTTATCGCAGGTTTATCATGAATTAATACAACGTCGATCAATAAAGATATATTTAACTTTAAATAACATACTATTCATATTTTTTTTATTTTATTCTCCGGTGTGTTTATTAAAAAAGTTTAACAAACGTTTATTATTAATAAATGTTAATTAACACATAATGTTATACCTAGGATTTCACCTTTCGATTGAATTGAATCACTATATCGCAGATTTAATTAATTACATTAAATATGTAAATCAATTAGATTTAAAGAATATAACGAGGACATATAAAGATAATAATTTTTAAATTATTCAAACAGTTAAGAAATTAACTGCATAAAACATATACAAAATAATACTAAATTACTTTTTTGTATTATATGTCTATGACGTTCTTTCATGAGACCTATTGTTAATTAATACATCGTTTAATGGTTTCTAAAACTTTCAATAACACATTATTTATATCTAAATTTAATTCCCTTGTGTTTTAGTTGCAAAACAGTTGCAGACCCTGATAATTAACATATATATGAAATTGGCACATATAATGCTGTACCTAAGATTGCTCCTTGCGAAACACCTTAGTCGCATGACCACGTCGCAAATTAAAATAATTGAACTAAACACGTTATTAAACGAGCGCATGTAAAGGTAATTTATTATCGCTTATAACTTACGCCCGGTCACCTTGTCTTTAAGCGTCTATTTAATTTTTGGTTTCGGCTTACCCGCCTTATTATACGTCGGTTATATTTACGCGTTACAATGACCGCCAAATTAGATTCCGAACGCGTAATTTTCGTATAGACCCGGTTTAATTGCGTAAATCGTAATTAAAGTCATACTCATTTTTGATCGCGACTTCGCTTCCTTGGATTTTTATTTTAACTATGACTGTTTGACCTCCCAGATCAGCAGAGCTCAATTACTGCGTGTAAGTCACTACAAACATAATCTTTTATAAATATTATATAGGAATGTAATCCGAATTGCAAACTGTAAAGTTTAATTTGATATAACTTTTTTGAAGAAAAACTTTTACTGAAGTAATGCTTATACGGATGAAGTCTAAGTGAAACTCTACAAAAGGCTTATATTAATCTGACTGTTTTACTTGACAAACATACTTAAATAGAGGAATATGGTATAAGTTTTGGTAATGTTATGAAATCATTTTATTACTTATAAGTTCTTTTGTTTTGAAATCTTCATTCAATGGTTTGTATAGAGCACCTATAAATAAATTAAAGAATAATGATGAGGAACGCAAAGTAGGGACATTTTATATGATGAATCATAGATTACATTACTTATTAGGTAATCAGTCTGAAATCCATAATAGAACTAAAAAAACAACTATACTAAGTCTGATTTCGGTTCGAATTCATAATCACCAACTTCATATACTTCTAGGCTATGGAAGCAGAATCATCAAACATATCTATTATATGAACATAACACATTTGCGCAGTATTAAAGGTTATGTATTTAACATGTTAAAACGTGTGATAAACTTTTGAAGATAACCTTAGAATTTTTTATGGCATAGTTTCATAATATTCTTATAAGAGAGATATGCAGTGCCAAAATGGTATGTTGTAAAGTTTAACTACGACAGATCTAGGGTACTGGTAAAGGACTCGAATACTTATTTTCTCAAGTATTTTAATGCATAAAATATCAGTAACCAGCAACATGAACAAATGTTGGCTATTAGTGCTAATTAAATTTGCAAATAAACAATAACGAGTTAAAATTTATATTTCTACGTAAAGAGGCCTCGTGTTACCTCGCCTTCATCGATTGCAAATAAAAATAAATAAAAAAGACGTTTCAAAACGGAGCAACTTCGTGACTGGAATTACCGGAATTCAGCTGATACTTGGAAGTGAGTCGCAATTAAGAGTCCACGTGCTCTATTTTTTTGCTCTATTTTGTTTGTGCATTTATCTCTTATTCACGTTTTCTTTCTTATAATTTTAAGTGATATTTATAAACATATAAAACTATTCCATCAAGTTTGTAAACTTAAACATAATTATAAATACTAGACTTTAATCCCAGACAAGGCAACATATTGAACATATTGTGGTAAATTTTAACCGTGCAAAAATATCTCATTTGCTAGAATATGATTAATGTTTTTGAAGATATGAGGGACAAGATAAACATACAAATGGATCATATTCATAGCAATCCTTTGGTTTCTCCTTTATCATGAAACAGGGATTCGTCCAAGCTTTGCGTAAATTATTTACTAGTACCATTATTAGAATTGCTTTCTTTTTCCAAAATATTGCTCAATTGTGGTTCCTTGTAGGAAGAACCATACGAAGTTTTTCTTGCGACTATCCCAAACAAAGAAAACCTTAACGTGTTAAATATTTTCTTTTAATATGCAGTGATAAAGATATTCAAAAATCAATATCAATTGTATAAAACGTATATAAAGACGAGTGCTTTTTTTAAATACTATAATTGTATATACTGGCTTTGACACCTTGCCCTAACCCTTCTCTAACCTCTGGGTTTAGCTGAAATGGGAATGCGGGTCCTTTACATTAGGTAACGGTAGCAGAACGATTAATCACAACCTAACTCACGTGATCCTAATCCAACTGGAAACAACACTTTCTACATTGTATCATTTTAATACTAACCGCAGACGATATTTCTGTATTTAATGTTGTTAAAAGCAGTCCGACACATCAAAATTTAAGAAAGCATATGTCCCTAACAATATATTTCATCTGTAACAATTTGCACATCCTGCATCGGTTACTAAACTATCATCGAAAGATTTCCGTATCGGTACAAATATCACGTTGCCAACTCGTCAATTTAAACCGCCGACAAATTTGTACCTTAATTTTATTTCCGATACATTTTTATTAAACTTTTATGCTATTTGGTGTTTAAGATTTATATTCAATTTCGGTTTTATAATTTATTCTTCAATCTCGAAATATTGCTTTTATATTATTGTCAAAATCTAATTTATTGTAATATTATTGTCTCCACCTTATATAAAAAAATGTATGGTTTATCTGATGTTTACAAATTAAAACCACACATATCGAAAGTATTTTCATAAATTTAAGTGCAAGATCCCAAAAATCGGTCACATTACCTTATTCTATAAAAATATTTTTGAAGGTTAGGATAATTTAACACCAGGAAACCGATCTGTGTGTTTTTCACTATTTTCAATAGCTAAATGAATACTTTAACTAACGTTATCCTACAGCAGATATTTCTCTGCAAGATTACACCGGCTCGTACTCCGCGTCGCGGTCGTCGTCGCTCCACAGGGACGAAGTGTCACTCGTGTCACGCACAATATCTACAAACATCGAATGTTCAACAAACAACGCCCAATTGCACACCCCTTTGACTTTGACAGCTGATTGCTGTTGACCACCATTTTTGCCCGGATGGCCGTTTATGCAGTTGCTGAATTTTGTGTAACACTAAAAAATACTATGAGTTATTTGAAAAAAATACTGAAACTATTGTTGTTAAGGTCGTTGAAAATATCTCAGCGCGATTACTACGCAATTGGGTTCGGTGTAATTATTTGCAGATTCTTTGAGCTACAGATAAATGTCTCGAATCTGGGTGTTCATCCATCAATCCTAATCAAATATGTGAATTTGCACTGCAAAATATGAGCAAAAGAAAAGAATTAAAAAAAAAACTCGATTATTCACGTGGTTTATTACGTTACAATGTAAAAGAAGTTAATCTCCAATCGGCAGGGACTGAATCCAACGATCAAACGTTTGTTACAGCGAGCAGGTGGCACGTTTGTTTACACACGATATTTCCGTCCGCGGCGGAATCCGCATCCAAGGTTAGCTACAGCGAAAGCTTTCTAATTAAGGCGCAAGATTTAGTATCTTCGCAATATTATACTCTTAATTTACAGCTGTATAAATCGTGGTGCGTCACGGCACACCGTATGGGGCGATTGTCCGATAAATTTCAATTTAGCGCACGCTACCGCGTTTTGTTTAGACTATTGGTTTCCAGTGAACGCCGCGGCGCCGGGTGAGATTTATACGAATCGCGTGGACGTTTTAATTGATCTGCTAGTACAGGGATTACGGTAGACTAATTGTAAAACGGTGGTGGAACATTAAATTAAGAGAGTACACGGTTAATGGTTTTAAGATCATTTATTCAAAATAAATAAGTAACACGGATGGTACTCAAATGTATTAATTACACATATGGTAGTCCAACAAGATTTTTATAGTAGTCATCAGAACTGAGATGATTATCAGATTTAAAATTATTGTTTTTCAAAGTGTACAAGATATTGTTAAAGTTTTCTACGTCAAATAAACTACATATATTTGAACTTAAACCCACATACGAAAACCTGTCACATAAGATAGATGTCACAAAATGAATAAATTTTCGCCTTCTTTGCATCATTTTACATTGATGCTCCGCTCCTATTTGTTGTAGCGTGATATTATACAACCTAGAGCCTTCCTCGATGAAATGGACTTTCCGACACTATAAGAAATTTTTAAATTCGAGCCAGTAGCTCCAATTTTTAGAGCGTTCAACCAAACAAACAACCGCTCCAGCTTTGTATTATTAGAATATGGTATATCAAAATTAAATTTTTAACCGACTTCCAAAAAAGAAAGAGGTTTCTCAATTCGACCATATATTTTTTTTATGTGTGTTCGTGGATTTCTTCGCCCGATTTTGATAATTTTTTTTTTGTTGGAAAGGAGATATCTTAAGTGTAGTCCCATAAAATTTTCATAAAAATCGGTTTAGTACTTTGTTTTTGAAATCAAAATAATGGAATAAATATGGCACGTGCTTTTCATTTCTAAGGCGTTTGAAGTCAGTTTTTGTAATTTTGTGTCAAAATAATCTTGTCAATTTCTCACTCCTGCGCATGCGACTTTCCGTTGCCGGCAATAATGTGATAGGGGCTTACCAACTTTGGGACCGCTGTTAACTGACCGTCCGATAATGGTTAACAAATCTTAATACAGGGCCCATTTTAGCTATACTATATTAAGGAAAACAACTGGTGGTTAAATGTCTCGTCGAAATTATTTTTTGTTTCAGTTTAATAATTTACAATTTAAGAATAATAATAAGAAGGAGCAATGAACAAGCCCTTTTAAAAACAATCGGAGCTACGCTAGTATAAATATAATGCCAGACAAACAATTAAATACCGACACAGAAATTAACAAAAGCGCTTTGATTAACAGGCTTAATGTTAAAATAAACATCACGAGAGAACATTGCCTATTTCCCGTTTAATCAAGTACGAAAAGTTCATTTGATGATTCGAGCAGAGGCGGATTGCTTTATTTTATTATTACGAGTTTCCGCCAACTTGCACTCAACCCTTTGTGGTGTTGAACACTGTTAATATTTAGTTATAGGCATATTTAATAGTGTTGATGTTTTTAATGATTCTACTGGTAATATTAATGCAAAAGTTTTTGTGGATGAGAATATGTATGTAGTTTATATTTTTATATATAGATATATTTGTAGTGTACCTGCAAATATATCTATATATAAAAACAATACAATACAAGATTATTTTGACACAAAATTACAAAAAATCGGCTTTAAACGCCATAGAAGTGTACTTTCGTGATTTCTTCTCTGTTATTTTGATTTAAATTACAAACTACTCAACCAATTTTTATGAAAATTTTATTGGACTACACTTAGGATATCTTCTTTTCAACAAAAAAGAATCATCAAAATCGGTTCATAAACGATGAAGAAATCCCCCAATACGCATAAAAAAAAAGATACGGTCAAAATGAAAAACCTCCATCGTTTTTGAAGTCGGCAAAAATTGTAATAAGTCAAGCGATTTCTTCTTAAAAATAATTCGCGAATTGACTAGTGCGACATTTAGGATAATATGAAGTTTATGCGGAAGTGTTTACTGTATGTTGGTCGAAGTTCGACCATTGCGGAATCTCCAGTTATAGTGAATTTACATTTCCAATCTATTATTTTGTAATAATCCTCTGCCACTTAATAATTCACATACATGCCACATGGTTAACGGGCGAACTCTTACGTAGTTGACACCTTTATATAGAGGAATGAATTATTTACAATCAACCAATATGTTTGCCAAGGCCCGAGTAAACTATTTATTGTATGAATATCACATTTTATCTATTTAATTACAATGAACAAACGGACCGGCAGACTTATTCTCATTTCGTCTGGACTATTTTTTTTATAGGAAAGGTTGGCAAGCGAGCGGCTCACCTGATGTTAAGTGATCCTGTCGCCCATGGATATACACAGCATCCGAAGAAATCAAAAGTTGTATGAAATATGTTGTGCTCTACCACCTTGAGGATATACTATAATAACATTACATTGTGACCGTTCGAAATAATTACGAAGCTTGGGCCGGATGCCTTCATTTAATTTCGCATCCATCCAGTAACACAGTCAACAGTTTTGAATTGCGTTCTATTGCCCCTGACAGATGTTTCACGGCTCAGCTGCCGCGGCTGAGTTTTTATTTCAAGTTTTCACTTTGCTAATGCAATTCTAAGTAGCTTACACTTTATCTGTCTACGAAGTTTATTGTAAAAATAAAAGAGATCGCGTGACTTCAGATGGAATGTTTATATTTGTTATTGTTATTAAGGTTCACCTGTTTTGTTTATTGGTAACACCTAGAGAAGTTATGTGTTTATTAAGTAGTTAAATATCTTTACGTCAAAGTAATACTATCTATTTGTAAATGAAACTGTAAGGAATCTCTTCATTTGGTATCTAAAAGCCAGTTGTAAATGGCCGATCGATATCAGTTAGGTAACTAAATCTTGCTTCGACATTTAATAACGGAATGATCACGTAGCAACTCATTAAATTTATTTATTCTGTTGTGTGTGTCGCAAATATTTTAAAAATAACTATTTTTTGAAATATTAAATTATTGAGTACATAAAAGAACATTTTTTATTCCAACATTGACATATGCGAAATAGGTATCATTTTGAATTTGTAAAGTGCATCCTTAGTTTTCTATGATTCCACGACATTATTTAACCTTAAGTTAAATATTCGATGTTTGCCATGAAAATCGATACGTTACCCCCTCCCTTGGGTATTGTAAAAGCAGATTGAAGCCACAAAACAATTTACAGCTGTTGTCATTTAATTTACAGTGTACACGAATACGGTAACCGACACATCCCTTTGACCAAAGAAGCCATCTACGTGTAATTAATATAAAACTAAATTTTAAGTGCAAGTTTAAGAGTCGAAGTAAGTAAATGCTTAAGATAAAGAACTATTAATATAAATTTTAAATCTGTCACCGTAATTTGATAGGCATCAAAAACAAGGCAAATCCATAGACTTAAAATCTAAAGACTGATGAAGCGTGGGAAAGAGAAATCATTATCCTTAAGTACGTTCTGTAAGGGGGAAAGAGACGAGTGATAAAGTACTCATGTGTCAATGTTTTTGCTGTTAAAAGAGTGTAAACAATATTTCGCGTAGATATGGTATCTTGTTGTGTAAATAATTGTGACGTAACAGGAAGATATAATTATTATTGTTATTTAATTATTTTTATCGTATTTTAGTAAATGTGATATATTTTAGTACAATTTTTTAATCCTTATTTTGTCACATTTCTGCTATTTAATATTTAAAAAACAGTTTTATAGTATTCTGAATACTCTATTGTAAGTAAATATATTTCTTTGGAGTTGTAATTGAGAATACTTTATGTAAAATATTTAATTGTTTGCTTACGCTAGGTATTGACAAAATAGTGACATCATTACTTTTGATTTAATATCGATAGTTTTATAGTTAATAGGAATTAATTTATGATTATTTAATTAATATTATATACCAACATCGGAAAATATAATAATATATACAAATATAAAAAATGTAATTATGAACATTATAAGCTCCTTGACCATATCCGGCCACGGCGACTGCTTCATGTCCGATTCTGGCGCTTCGCTAAATTATGAACATAGCAAGTATAAAGAATAGAGCGAGCGAAAAGAGTATGATTTACAATTACCGTTGGGGAGAAAACGTATATTGTAAGTATGTATGTACGTATGTGATGTATGTAACGCGATAACGTAATAGGAACCTGTGCTCCAATTTAAATTAAATTTTGAAATACATGTAGGTGATATTAGTATTATTTTTAAATTCATCAAATTCGGTTAAGTAGTTTAAGAGATATTATAATAAATGTAAAATAAAAAAACCCTGAAGTCCAAGTTCACAGCGAACTACTAGTATTATTAATAATAATTTAACCCTTCTTAAGATTTCATTGTCAACCCGAATTAAGAGAAAAACTGGCCAAGTGCGATTCGGACCCGCGCACGTAGGGTTCCGTACCATTACCTATAAAAATGGCTAATAAATCATGTTTGTTTAATGGGAGCCCTCCATAAAAATTTATTCTATTCTGTTTTTTAGTATTTGTTGTTATAGCGGTAACAGAAATGCATCATCTGTAAAAATTTCAACTGTCTAACCATCACGGTTCATGAGATACAGCCTAGTGACAGACGGACATACGGACAGACAGCAGAGTCTTTGTAATAGAGTCGCGTTTTACCCTTTGGGTACGGAACCCCAAAAAGAGAAAAATATTTGGGAAATTATATGTCAAGAAGTAGTTTTCTTATTTAAAAAAAAACTAGGAATGTTATGTTCATTTTGGACACTGTATATTTGTTACAACCAATAAAAGTAGTAATTTTTACTATGACGCTGGCTTTAGGCTCGTAGCTACTGCAGTATATAACGGCCTACGATTTATTATGTCACGCAATATTGTGGAAGTCACCCATGTCTGCAACTCATGTCACGTAACACGATTATTTGTGGAACAAATGGGCACAGGGAAGCATTTCCGTTCCTTGCTCTATGAATCAAAGTAATTGCTGTCATAAAGCAAATAGTTAAGTTGATGAGATAACCTTTTTTTTTATTACCTATAACCTATTTGTTATAGACTGTTTTGCTATTTTGTTGTTCATGTGTTTTAAAAATAAGATAGTATTATTCCCAATTGCCATCATTAGCATGCTAAATGTAACGATAACACAGAACATAAATTATTTGTAATATAATTATTCAATTTATTTATTTCTTACAATGCATACGTGTGTAACGGTTTTAGACGTATTTCAATTTGTATTACCTAAGCTGGGGAAGTTTAATGTTACTAATATAAAAAAACTGTATGGGGCTGTGTCATTGCCATTGGTGTAACTTGAAACGATTGCTCCTCATTTCATTTAGGTAACATGTGAATAATGGGCCGCGCAATCAGTTCGTCTAAACTTCAAGTCCTTCAAGAACCACAGTCAATCGCATACGCCATGTATTTGGTCGAATTCATTGTTTATTTAATACATTACTAGCCGTGCGGTGGCCTACTTGTTGGCTGGTCTTAGTCTGGGTTCTTTGGCTTCTTATCTTTTCTTTTTATCTACTTCTAGCTATTTCTGACGTATAAAGCTACTAGTCTAGGTAGTGTCATAAATGAAGTATCTTAGAATTTTCTAAGAAATTGAACTTATATCCAATATAACTATTGGTAGGTACTTATTATTAATTATATGAGAAGTTTGGGTAGGTGCACAAATATTTATGTTATACAAAAGTCTGCGGTTAAAAATATATGCTACATACATACAT
>DWHK01002190.1:0-10200 GCA_018247855.1 Graphium androcles
TTTCTAATGTATTTCTACCGCTGGAATGCGGAAAGATATATTTTATTCATCATTAGCAATTCTTCACAATGGCTGGGAAAGATTCTTTTCTTAATGCAATTGCAATAATTTCAAAAACATTATATTGAACCAAAACAATCGCACCAGCGTTAGCATAAAATTAAAATGCTTTACTGTCATTGGCATTCTATAAAGGTTTATGTATATAATATACTAGAGGTCCTGCAGTGGTCCGACTTCGACCGTAAGATTTTTAATAATTTTTATCTTTTTTATATTATTTAAGTAAAGTGTACTTAATTCGCATAAAGTTTTTAAAAAGAAATCGCTTGATGTATTAAATATTTATGTGTTATGTTATTGTAATGTAAAAATGCATGCTAGTGTGTGTTTATGACTTTGTTTATTAATTTAATGTATTTAATATTTATTTCACATAAACATATTAGCTTTCTGCTCTCCTTCTCTATGTAAGCTTTAACTGAGCCAAATTTCATACTCCTCCGTCTGCTCAATTTTTTTAATAAGGGGTACAAAGATTTTGCTTTACGCGTTAATATATATTACATATGCATTTTATTATTTATGTACGTCCAATCAAACAGATACTGTAGTTGGAGACTATATTTCATAAAAACAAATTACAATATGTACAAACATAGTACATATTGCAGACGTTACAATGTACATATTATACAATAATCTGTGCCTCTATCACCATGAGAAAATCCAGAGTATCGAAGACCAATAATGTTTGAAAGTTACGACAAACTATTGGTGTGCGGTGACTGATCATTAGACCAGCGGTTGAAACCGTGCCAGAATCTTCAACTAACTAAGATACGTAAGCAACGGTAAATAATTAAATAGTTTTGCTTCCTTTCACTGTTAAGATATACCCTACACATTTAGACTAACTACAATGGTCTATTTTTGTAGGACAGTGTAGTTTGACACAGCTAGTACATACGAAATAGCAACGTGAATGATTTGATACCAATTATTTTTTTACACTGTCGAATAGCCAGAAGAGACGTTGCAGACACACGGACAGGACTTGAAATCCTTTGTCATACATCATGTCGGACATTAACCATCAAAGATGAACCTTAATGTAAGTTCTGCTTAACTTTATTTTGTCAGTCCACCTTAGGATTAACACATACACATATGAATTCGTAATAATATATGTCTATGATAAGAATGAAGATCAACATCTCAATGTTTTGTACACATCTTTTGGCAACTCAAACGGAATGAATACTATGTCAGTTTATTCTCTTACATGTTATTACAACTTGTTAATTGTTATACCGATTGTATTATTTTAGGTATCTCTTACATTAAAACTTTATTGAGCCAAGGTTGTATCTTTATACTAAGTCTATCGTTTATTGCAGCATCGTTCACCAACAGTGCGAGCTGGCTGGTTTTTTAAAATGAAAAAGAAATTACCTGCGGCAGTGGCATATGGGTCGAAGCCGGCGGCGGCATACTGCTGTTGGTAGGCCGCAGCGCCTTGAGCCGCTGCCGCTTGATATTCATACAGATGGTTGGCAGCAGCCACGGCCGCGGCGTGTTGCAGGGGCGGCAACTGCACCAGACCTCCGGCCCCGGTGCCCACTCCGGCACCGACCCCCCCTACCGCATACCCAGGCGCTCCGTACACGTATCCAGGGGACAACCTGCCGATGAAATTACCTTTACACAACCGCTGCCCCAACTTAAAACTAAGCCATCAACTTTCGCCGGCCTCCCGCACCCACAACGGGCTAAAAAACCAAACTACACCGTGCGGAAGGCCGCCAAAATGTCTGTTCCACTTAACTCTGTCACACTATTACCTAGCCCCGTTAAAGGCGCGAGCGTTATATTATGTTATGTTAGTAGACATCGAAGAAAAAATGTTATGTCTGTATTTTGTCGCGTCGTCCCACCGCCGCCGTGCGTCATTGGGAGGAGAGTTTAAAAAGGGAACCGTGCGTCCCGTCCGTCGTGAAAAATGTCGGCGTGCACGGCACATTCGCGCCGTGACCGAAATATCCGTATCCCGTAGATTTACTTATCACGCGGACGTTTATTAGAATTCCGGAGAGGAAGTTTTCGTTGCGTTCCACGATATAATTTAGAAAACGTCTCTTGCTGTAATCTCTATACGTATTTTTAGAATCTATCTAGGAAATGTTACCAGCTAGATATGCATTGAGATTCTTTTATATTTTATGAAAGGATACGTAACATTTTTTTCTAATAGAGGTAATATTAACGTTACTTTACGTTTTCTTTGAAAATCCAAAGATCGATAATTTGTGCAGAAACAAAGTAAAAGTTGTAAATAATGTGAGTGCCGAATGCGTAGACCCAGCTTGACCTATATTTATTTCTATGAACGATTTCGACACAACAGACTTTGTAACAGAAAATGTTGTGCGGTATTTTACTTTAGATATATTAGATAAGAGTTTTGTTTTGCCGTGTTTCGAAGCTTTGAACGTTGGAATTGAACACCAAACCTTTGTGGTTATTGGTAAATTTGTCGAGTTGGCTTAATTCGCGTCATAGGCAGACGCCGGGCGGTCAAGTTGTTTGAAGGGGGCTCGAGAGCGCGCCGCATCAGCTTCTTCCAAGAGCACTCACTGGTTGCGGCCCTAAACTGTATCGACGCCGTCTTTTTTAACTGCATAGCGGCAAAAAGGGATGGACAGATACACAAACGAGATTCGCTTTCAACGGATTAGCTTGATACAGGCTGCGAGGTTCGGAGCGCATGCGCCAAGCACGCCTGCCTCTAAACCACGCCTTTCCACTACGCCCACCTGTGGTCCGCTAATTCTATTAGCATGTGCAATACCTACTTTTTATTATAAACCACCATAAGAGATACGTAACTAAAAGCCGTGGACGTGTCACCAAACTTCGTCATTGTAACGGAAAGGTGTCTCGCAGTTATTATAAGGAAGATCTGAAGAAATGTCATACAAAACACGCGTAAAGAGCATTATAAAAAAAACTGGCGCAACATCACACAAGCTGCCACATCTACATAGGTACAGACAATCATTAACTAAAGTTCATTTAATGTCACATCTATTCATTATTCATTACTGTTAGATGTCTAAAGGTCCAGCTTTTAGTTGTAGTCAATACTTACAATATCGGTTACTTACATGCACCTAGAGGTCGTGTAATGCTTCGAGGAACGTTGACAACACGTACAAGAAAGAAAAAAAAACGCTATGCCAACAGCCACTAAACATACGGTAACAAAATATCGGGATTAATCGTTCAACGAATAATCAAGTGAGGCTTTTGGCTTGATTGTTTTTTCATTAGAAAAAAGTTTCGATAAATAATTACTAAAGTGGTTCGGCGGGCGTAACTGTGGCATTAAATTGTTCATTGATCTAAATTTTACGTGTTTTATAGGAGTGAAAAAGAAATACCACTCAGAACTGTCACTTTAATTGTATTGACAACACTAAATCGGAGCACGGCGACTATTACCTCATTGAGGAAACACGTAAAGCTACTCCTCATTCTATTTATTTTTCGGGTCGCTTATTAACTTCGCATAACTAAACTCCCCGCATAGCTGTGACGCGCAAGCTTTTTAAACATTGTCACAGATTGATTATGGTAAGAGACGTTACTTTGAAAATTCTCTCAGGCCTGAAGTAATTTTGTTCATAGTTCGAATTCAGAAACGATAAAGCTTTGATTTGAAACCTATGCGCGCCGTAAGCTGTTGAGGCAATTTAGTTAAACAATCGAAACTCAAGTAAGTGTATTAAATGAAATCCACCACCAACAACAACAAAAAAAAATCATTTCAAATCAACAAAAAAATCTTACACGAACACGGCATAGGAAAACATAGATGAAATAATTAAGAAAAACATCGAGTGTCGGGAACTGTGACGGCGGTGGGCGGCGCAGGGCGCGAGCCAGGCGCGGCCGGCGCCGCCCATGCTCCGTTATAGCTTTATAAAACGTAAACATTAAAAACCCAATCGACTAATCACACCCAAAACGAAAAAAATCCACTCTCACGCTCACGCTTGCCATAGATACCTATGTGAAAATGTTTGTTTATATAGATTAGGTGACGCCCGCCGGCCGCTGCGCCGCTGGCAGATCGGGTCTCCGCTCGCCTCATCTACCGAGACAAAAGTCAGCTCAACACACTTGACTTTACATCAGACTCGGTCACCCTATCCTCTCCTATTCACTTACCAGCAACTCTCACATCAGCTGACCACGCAAGTCACTGCACACACAACTTAAAGCTCTAGCGTCGTGTGATGTCAATCTACGTGGTTATGATGTGTCCGATAGGCAAATAGAGTATAGGCGTATTGTGGCCCCGCTTGCGTGTTCGATGTCGGAAATAGCTATAGCGTAATCAAAGTCTGATTTTTGTCTCGTGAGATGTGTAAGGGCATGGGCCGCTTGTGCTGACAAATTTGGAAGTGTACCGTTTAACGTTGAATGAGTGTTAGGGCCGATTCGACTTTTGACTCACCCGTATGGAGACTGTAGAACTGTTGGGTAGCCAGCCCTCACGCCGGCCGCCGCCGCCGCAGCCAGGCCGAAACCTAAAACACAAAAGATCGTCAAATTATAACCAAACGACGGCGGATATGAACGATGCTCGACGAAAGAAATGTACCTCTCGGCACGCGCGCATCTAGCGCATCTATTTTCACCCTCACTTAACGGAAGTGGGCACGGTTCTATGTTAGAGAAAAAAGAGAAATACCACAGCGCGATTGGACCACATCCAAATGACACAAGAATCAACTTAGAGCGCGCGACGTCAGAATGTTAATTTCTTTTTATTGCATTGTTAAGCCGCTCGAGGCGGCGGTCTATTTCGGTCGCTCCGCCCGCCCGGGCACCGGCATCCAGGGACATGCCTCTTGACAAGAAGACGACAAACGCCCGCTATAAATGGCTTTCAGACGTTCTCGTTGGCCATCGCAACGCGAAAACATACACCACTAGGAGTATGCATAATATCCAACACTAGGACTGAGATGTCAAGTCCAGCCCAGTGCAGAGTGAAGACTATTTCAAAGGAATTTTTGATTGACATCAATTATTGCAATATTATTTCGCGTTTTCAAGTCGTTAGTGATGCATAAAAAGTTCAAATGAACATTATCCGCTCAAAATGTATAGACAACGTCGTAATTACAACGCAAAAAAATGATTGGCGTGCTCTGATTAGAAGAGCGTGACGTCTTTCATATTTGGAACCGCCTGGTCCATTATGCTCTGTGAAATTTCACCGGTTATTACAACAGATAGCATCCGGAGTGGCCCGGATGGTGTCGCGGTTCGCGTGCTATGATAATGTCGCCATTGCCAATATGGCCATGTACCCTCGGCCAAATACCGCCATCGCGAGTGCCAATTAAGCTGACTTTGGCAAGCTAACAGTTCGCGAGAACTCATTTGAAATTAACCAATAAAATGCCGTTTTATCACCCGCCCTTAACGTCAGCTTGACGTCTCCTGGAATCGTTTTATTGCTATACCGTTTATTTTGTAGGTAAGCACGAGCAGTCGGAGAAGTTGAAGATATAATAATATAATCCATACCCAAACGAAAAAGTATAAGAAATATCAAATTTCTAGATCCTAAATCTACGAATTCGTTCAATGAAATATCTACTTCAACTAAATTTAAATATACCTTCTTGAAATGACTTAACATAAGTTATATTATTTTTACTCTCATTACTAATGGAGGTGCCATTCTGGACATATTCGTTCTCAAAAATGATGCGATTAAAAATGCTGTATCCGTAAGCCCTTAAATCTATACCGCCCAGTTTCTTCAAAAAGTGTTTATAACAAATTAAGAATTGTTTCCAATCAAAGTCGTCGTTCTCAATGACAGCGGAAAGGAACACCAGAACCAAAGGGTTGATCGCGTGCAGCAAATGCGCGTGATGTTCCCCTCCCGATCGATGGTAGCCCATTTGACGGCCGAGGTCGACTGTCCACCACGAAGCTTATCGGATTCATTAAATTTTTCCTCTTTGCACCACACATTGTATGGCGACCCGAAAGCGACCGCCCTTTTGTCTATGTGACCCAGTTACATCAGCACTATCGATTGACGCAACAGTCATTGATTCGTCCACAAATAAAATTTTAACATTAAGCTGTATATTTTCCGTTTTACGCAGTAAACACAAAGAGCCGAGAACGCATTTATATAGTGCGCATAAGCTTCACAGCACCCTAAAGCGAGTTTTAAGTGATTGAAGCTTTTTTTGCGCAGTTACAGGATAAGTTCTGGACACAGGGTCGTCGAACTGCTAAGCCGACTCGGGGTGCTTAACATCGCTTGTAAGGATTCTACGGAAATACGATTTTAGACGCGGGCGGAATGAGCGAGACAGGATCGTAAACATGTATTATAAATGTTTTCTTTAAGGAATTTACAACAATACGCGATTTGGCTACACTTCATTGTTCATTTTCTTAATTTTGTTTTCTACACTCCTGTTTTTTTTTTAATGTAATAATTTTTTGTAAAATTAAAAATAAACACGATATGTGAAAATAACTTCAAACATAGATAATATAGAGGTTAATGTATCATATTCTCGTGAAACGGTTTCCGCGTATAGTCTCATTGCATACACAACTGGCGGAAATTTCAAGACGAACGTGTGGGTAATCGTTAATCTGTTAACGATATGTGTAATAGCGCGACTGTAGCTGAAATACAACGAAAATTGATCATTAAGAACGGGGGAAAACAAACTCACTCTGTTTCTAGACATTGTAACGTCGTGTCGTGCATTTTACTAGTGCGAGAATAGAACTCGTGCAATCACGGCCCAGTTTTCTCGGCGACCAACTCGTGAGTAAACCACGCGGCTGTAACTTAGCTCTTCCCCGACATTCCTGAACATTGCCAAGAACTGTCTGTGACAGGAGTCTTTTAAAGAATCCCAGAGATTAATATATTAATGACGGCAGACCCATTTATATAAAACCGTGCAGCTGTTTACGGATTAAGAGGCGAAATAAGAGAAAATATAGGTCATTTTATACGACACATTTTTCTAACGTTAAAATCAGAAGCGTCGTGGAGCGATCCCGTTTTAAGTGGCCTATCTTAGACGGCTTGCAAGATAAATAGACGCATGCGTTTCATAGGCCGAGATATATAGGATGGCGAGAAAACACGAAGGTTTGGCTTCGGGCCAGCGTCGCTGTCGCGGCGGAGGCGGCTGCGGCGACGTTCCCAAAACTGCGTATATTTAGACAAAATAAAGAGCGCGCCGAAGACAAAACGAGACGCGGGTCTGTTTTATAAATAGCCCAGAGTCGTTCGCCGGCACCGCACCGCTCGGCCAGCCTCTGCCCGACAGCTGTTGTACATAAATAATAATTAAGACACGAAGAAAGGCACGTTGCCTAACTCCGATCTAGGCGTGTACCGCATAGTAATAGAGACCGCGGGTTTGACGGTGATACCACTTGAAAAAAGTATCTCAACACCCCGACCTATCCCCCTCCTTCATGGTATAAGTGAGCATAATCATTCGCACTGACGATTTTTTATAATTTTTGATACGACAATTTTATGGCTATGGTCAACACGGTTGTCAAATGTTAGTTTTATTTCTCGAAATCGTAAAGAACAATAATCCTTAATTGTTAAATTATTACTGCGTTCATAAATAAATATTAGCGTATATTTACTACCTGCTTCGAACAACATAAATGCATAAAATTAAATAATTTCAAAATAGTGTTATGAATTATCTAAACAATGATAAATTCGATACACATTTTCCAATCGTGTTGTTGTATTTTAACAATTCACGGAAAATCACCATGAAATTGTGTCAACACCGCCTCCGCATCGATGCGGAGTTGCAAACCTTTATTAGATTAAGCACTAAATATAAAGGTGTAAATAAAGCGCATTATAACATTAACACCCAATAGAGGTTCCATCTATGTAGTTGTAATTCCCTTCCAAAGGTTACGTATATAATAAAATTTCCGCCGCATCTAGGCTGTGATATTGAAAATGATTATGGCTTCATGCGGAAGTCGACAAGAGATCGCGTTACACTCGAACATGGAGGGGAGGCAACCACCATAGAGCACTATAATAGTGTCTACTTCCTGTCGGGTGACGTAAAAATGACACTACCTTAACATTATAAAAAAACGAAATACAAAGGTATTGTTACGTAAAAAAGTTAGTACCATTTTTATATTCACTGTTATTAAAAAAAAGATTATAAATTATAATAATGATCGCCGTATTGTGTACATTTTCGTTATTTTATTTCCATGTCGATGTATAATTTAAAGATTTTATGAATGATATTGATGTATATTTATATGAACGGTAACGTTTAACGGCAAACGCAACGTAGGCACCAGCATTTCGTGTAAAGCATGGAGAACACCATAATTCAGTTGGACTGCGTTCAAAAACATCTTGGTTATTAATGCAGCGTTGTCGTAAATTGATGAGCGCATCTTTTTTAACGGCACGGCGTGATTTTTTGGGTCGTGCAACTCTTCTCGTACATTTCTCGTCGGTAAGGGAAGATATTTTCGGCGGGTGGCTTGATAATAAATGATTTCATTGTTTACGCCTGTCCGACGCTTTGAAATGATATGATGTTTCGTACCATACTCCCGTTGGCGCAACTCGACAGTGTTTACTTTCAAGGAAATCGTGCTGGGCTATTTTTTTTTTAAATCGACGCGCAAACAGTGGTGTAGTCAAATTTATTATTAAATAAACATACTATTTCGTAGCATGTAGGAATCATTTTATTAAATTAGCATTTTTGTAATTTCATAAAAGCATTTTTGTATAAGAATCCCACTCTGGGCAAAAATTGCCAATAGAGAATTATTCAAAATATGAATAAAGAGAACTTTCGAAATTTGCGATTTGGGACAAACGAAATATATATTTTATGTATAAAAAGACATGTTTGTTGTCCTTGTTAAAACTGGTAAGGTACAATTTTTTGATTATAAAGTTAATTGGTCGAACCACGATTAGTGATTAAGTTAATTATACATTTTCCGTCACCAGTGTCAGAACAGAAGTAATGATTGTACAATCTGATAGGGTCACGTGGGCCGGGTAGCGGCTAAAGTGCCCATTATGGCTTCTTTCCACAGTCCATACATTTATATGTATGCGCTGCGATATCGATCGGTATACTTTCACTGGCGTTCATACAAATGTCATCCATTTAATAGCGAGACCATGACCAACAAAGAACGTGTAATTAGAATTTCCATTTTTAATCGTAGCAAGTTTCGTTATATACACAAAGTAATGTGTGAAATTTTACACATAAAATTTGTTTTACATCGTGATATCCGTTGTTACTGTGTTGAAATTATATTGTATTAAAAAGTTAAGATTAATAGTAAATATGCTTTCTTGTGAGGAGATATTTCGAAAAAAGCCTGCTAAAATATTCATACAACATCTATTTGGTCGACGTACAACAGAACATTTGGGAATAAGAATGACGATATTTTTTTTTCATAACCTCTACGTTTCCCCCCCAATTCTGCCACAATAGCGGGGCAAGCGCGGCCGTGCGGATATCGATCGGGTTGGCAGCGCGTGCGGACTCATCGGTGCATCGCCTAAATCCGAAGCCGAAATAAAAATAGCGGGGCCGAGGGCGGCGCACATGCATAAGTAATGCATTAGTGAAGGGCGCGCAGCGGCGCACGCGATGGTGCCAACGTAACGGGCGCAACCCTAGTGCAAAGGGCCATCTCTACATTAATCAATGATGAATCGCGCGCTTACTTTGACTATAGACCTCATGCTTTGATAAATCACTAGTGTCAAAGAAGCAATTATTTTCTGATTTTAATTATTTTTCGGCCGTTACCAATTATATAAATACACATATTGAAACTACGATTCGCTGTCTCGTCATTTTGATGCTTGATTCCTAGCTTCGGCAAACAATCCGCTCACTAGGCTACTATTTGTCCCGGAAAATAGGCAATCATGAAAAAGGGTCGAATATCTACGGGAGCGTAGTCTCAGGTCAAATATATTTCTTTTCTTTTTTTTCTTTTTTTCTTTTTTCTTTTTTTTTTTTTTTTTTTAAACGCGGCCCTGATTGTAAGGTTTTTGGGTTGTATTAAAAGGGCGATTTACAAACGTAA
>DWHK01002191.1:0-10199 GCA_018247855.1 Graphium androcles
TGTTCTCAATTGTTTTCAGTATATTTCTCTTTTCCCTAACTAAATTCAGAACTTCCTCGTTGGTCTTCTTCTCTGTCTAGCTTATCCACTCCATCCTCCTCCAGCACCACATCTCAAATGCCTCCAACCTCTCTCTGTCCCTTTGTGTCAGTGTCCAAGTTTCACTACCATATAATGCAATGCTCCAGATGTAAACTTTTATAAGGCGTTTCCTAACCTTATATACTAGTATATATTTTCGTAGAAATTCAAAACGAACTTTCATTAAGGTATAAATAAGTGGACAATCGCCAAAGAGCCTTGCTCACTATGAACTGAGAATTAGAAATCGTTCTGAACGCGCGCTAAAGAACATTTAATCCTGTCCCAAAAAAAGATAATCATTGTATTACACACACTCAAAACCGTTACAATTTTATGTAACCCCAGTCCATATGAACACGTATTTGAATTAGAAAAAAAAAATAAAAAAGTATATGTAACAATAGAACAAGCGATATTATTTCGTTGGAATTGTATGAACATGACTGCGAATCCGTAATTAAAATTGATGACTCAATCCACGCGGCGGTTCAACAATTATCCGTAGATGAATTAATGAAAGGAAATATCATAATTCATTTGTGTATGCATCGAATTTTTATTTGTTGACCGTTGACAGGCAATTAAATGGTACGCTTATGATTTATATGGATTTTGCGCGCTTTGGATTACAGGACGGATGTCATCATCATTTTTGTAGGTTAGTCAATGGTATTATGACGGTTAAGATCGTATTTGTAGTTGTGATGATGAAGAATAGTTTCGACATTTTATCATTAACACACTAGCTGCTTCCCGTGGTTTCGCCCATGTATTTTTTTTTTATTTGTCCAAAATCCATTCTATATGTTAATTCTGCAAATAAACTATCTGTTCATCAAATTTCAACCAAATCCATTCATCTGTTTTTCGTGATGAAGAAAAAAACATACAAACTTTCACATTTACCTGCAACTGACTCGATGACCTAGTGCTATAGGCCTTACTTTACGAAACGGAGGTTATCGGTTCGAATACCGCGGGGGACAATAACTTTGTGTTGTTGTATTTCAGTTGAGTCAGGCCGTAGGTCAACCTACTGCACAGGAGATTTTATGCACAAGTGTATACGCAGACACAGGTGCACTCTCTGTTCCTTTACTCCTATAGCCCCATGGGACGGATATCCGACAGGACCTGAGAGATATCAGGCGCAGGACCGACTACTTACATGGCCATTCGCCACAAGGCCCATCTTTATTTTCAGGTAATCAGGTGATCAGCCCCCAATGCTCTAACCCAAATGAGAAACAACAACACAAAGTTGTACCCCCGCGCGTCTCCGGTTTGTATAGCACGGTCCTATTCCACTAGGCCACGCAGGCAGTTAAAATAACGTGAAAGAAACAATAAAGGATGGTGAAAGACAGTCTCATACCCCATTATAAAATTATATGACAAATTCTACATTATTAACAGCAATAGCGTACAAGTTGAGTTTCCTCATTATATTATTAATTCCCCAGCCCCATAAAATTATAGGTACACGACACAGCTGCGTACACCACCTATGTCTGGCAACGAGCTAATATTACCATAAGTTAAAGAATTAAAATAAAAACTAAATCTAGCGCTTAACTGTCAATTAGAAGTTAAGAATCCTATCCCGCCCAATCATAATACGTTATTACAAGCGTTTAACACCTATATTTCATGCGTACATTACTCAACACCAAATGTATTGCTTATATCACAAAATCATTGTTATGCCCCTAACCATATATCAGATGATATCTACGCCCAACAGTTATTCTATCTAATTTCCAATCTAACAACAACTTAATTAATAGCCACTTGTTGAAATCGATTTTGGACTTGATTTATAAATCGAATGACCCGTTTTGTATTATTTACGTGTTGCATCGATTAGTACAATTAGATTAGACGGCACAACAGGATGTAGCTTTCACCAAACATTAAAATATACAAACACCTATTTTGTTAGGTACTTAGAAGATATCCTGTCAGTTATAACAGCTTGCAAAACTTTTACTTTTCTCATCCGAGAATTACACATTACATCACAACTAATGGACACTATCTTCTCTCAAAACATTAAAATGCAAGAACCTGATTAAATAATTGGGCCTTAGACTTATATTTACGTTTAATTTTTTAAAATCAATATAATTTCTGCTAGATTCCAAGTGTCGTAATTTTTTTCTCGACAAAACTCTAAAATTAGAATTAAAATATTACAGAACGCTAATTATAGTAGCCGCTATCAATTTTTTTAATTTTCATTATGAAAATTTTCTTAGTCAGTACAATATAAACGTAAAGAGAGAAAACAATCATCGGTGACAGTTACTTTAGAAAATATTCGTTCACACTGGCAGTTTTCATGGTGCAAAAAGAAGAAAAAAACGTTATTCGGTTTTTAAAAAGCGACGCCATTATTAATCAACGGCTAGCTGCGTGCCAGCTGTCGAAGATGTTACGAAATGCACAGCTCATCCATATGAGGTCGTCATCTCCAATGAGTGATTCCAACATCAATTAACTTTTCACACGCGTCAACAAAATTGGCCTGTCACGGTAATGCGTTGCTTCGTGTGAAGATGCCATAAGCGTGTACTACGCGCTAGTTATTTGTCCATTCTGTCTGTTAAGGGAATGAATGGCTTTTAATTTGTTGTATACTTAATAATTAAGAGATAAATATACATAAAATTCGTCATGAAATTTTCATTCTGCGATTTAAAGAGTAGATATTAAAAATAAGTACCAGTATTTTGAGTAGATATTAAAAATAAGTACCTGAATGACCGAGCTTTGCTCGGGTCCTTCGTATTCTAATGATATTGTAGCAGTTTTTCATTGCATGAAGACATGGATAAAACGATGTTTTCTAAAAATGAAACCCAGCTAGGTCCATTTACCGCCCCCGACACCCGCAGCATTTTAAATTTCATGAAAATCGTTAGAGCCGTTTCCGAGATTCAGATTATATATATACATACACATACATACATATATAAGAACTGATCGTTTAAAGGTATTAGATAATGTGGCTTAATACGGGGTAGAAGTAATAGTTTTTAATAACTTAACTGAACTTGGTATCGTATAGGCGAACAAACTAGAATTTATTTTCTGTTCTTTCATAATAATATTTTTTCCTTTATGTAAGTTTACAAAAATCCTTATTTACTTTTCTGTAATCCTGACAATTTTTGTGATAAATTTTATAACGATCAGAAGAGTAGATAAAACTTCAAAACACGCCAAATGAACACACCCACTTTCGAATTTAATTTAATATCAATGATTCAAAATAAAAATAATTTTTTTATAAAATAATGAATTTATAACTGTTTTTTTTTTTGTTTGACTTTGAAATTTAAATCAATATAAGAAATCCTACCGCTTGGCCGATCACACGAAGTCACCAAACTTTTTATATATGACATAAAAGGTGTGGTATATAAACCTTTTCTAGTTGCAATAAATCCTTATTTTAAATCGTTTTTAAAGTTTTACCATAAATAAACGATTACCACAAAAAATTATGGAATAATAGAAAAGTAGAGTGAAATGTAAGACAGTTTCTGTATGGGAAACCTATCATCTTAGAGTATACATATATATAAAATAAAGTGCTTGTGTCGCTTGTAGTATGTTGTATCGAGTTAACATTTGTAACCATGTATTCATTTATTACTTGTATTATCACCCCTTAAAACGTTAATTAAATTAAATTAAATTAATTCATTGACCCATTGCCGTTACGTTTCTTTATCTTACTGTTGTGATTATTTTAACTGTTTGATACTAACTAGAAGTGATTTTGAACTACAGAACTGTTCATACCCGTGCCCACGGTTCATACTCGGTTCATAGATACATAAGGAAATATAAGTGCGTAAGAATTAGGAATAATTCTTGAAGATAAAACTATAACTACAGAATACATTCCTTATATTGTTTTTTTTAAAAAACGCTGCCCCTATTATAAGCTCTAGGCTCATGTTACAAGGGCGTTTCGCAAACATAAATTACACAGACACAAACACCCAGATCCGAAACAACTATTTGTAGGTCGTACATATATTTGCCCCGGGTGGGAATCGAACCCACGGCCTGTGACGCCGCAGCTAACGTTTTAGCCACTGCGCCAACCGGTCATCTATAATCAATCGCTGCTTGCGTAACCGCGCGTCTAAATAAATTTTTGCCGTTCAAAATATTGGTTATGATTTTTAATTGATGAAGTTTACTTAGTTTTGTTATTGAATTTTATTTTATAGCTTCTAATTTGATAAACAACTCTAAATCGATCGTTAGTGAGACTTTATGGAGGGTTTATATATACGAGTGTATCTATTATTAATGCATCGTTTTATTTGGTTATCAAAATTCCTATATAACGGCCTATGAGCTCAGTGGAATGAAATCTGCCACCTTGAAAATTAAATAAAACAACTATAAAAGAACATATCTTGATATATATCATATAACTTTATTAGTTAAAATGCTGGTATTTCCTTACATTTGTAGTTTATTTGCCCCTGACCATTACATAATTAATGATTATTTTTATACAATAAAATTACAAGCTATCAGGGAGAAAATATTTTATTCGAGATGACTTACGTATTTGATATTGCGAATTTGCCTATATCCAATAACATTTATATAAGCATTTATTGTTGAAAATTTTTTTGCAGAATATTATGTGTAATTATTTCTTTGAAAATTACAAGCGATTATTCTAGACACCTGTTGAGCAAGCAATAAGATTTTAATTCTCGCAAAATTATAATTTAGGAAGCGTTCCGCAACACGCGGTACGATTATAATTAAATTATATATTTCCCTTGACATTTCGTCTGCTGCTTAACAACCGTACAATAATTTTGAGAGAATATTTTGGATTTTCATGACAATTAAAATATTCAAGACTGGTGGCAACTGATTCAAGACCGATGGTCATTCTTATACAAAAAAAACCTTCCATACGTAATGAATGTCTCAAAATACACTAAGTGAAGGTACAATTTCAAATGGTTTTATTCATACTTTTTTCCGTGCTGCTTTGTAAAAATAACTTCAAGTTATGCACGTAAGATTGTATTTGCAAAAAAATATAAGTATCATAACTCTTTTTTAAAGATAAAGATTGGCAAGCGAGCAGACGGTTCCCCTGATGATAAGTGATCCCGTCGCCCATGGACTCTGACATGAATTTAGATATAATAGGACTCTTGGGTAGAAATGCTGACCCATAACTTACGAAACTGTGTTGTGACGAGAAACGTTATTATTTACTACGACTTTATTTATACACGAGCTGCTTTCCTTAGCTTCACACGCGTTTTTTTCCTTTTTAATCAAAATCCAAGCTATATGTTAATCCAGCTAATAAACTATCTATATCTCAAATTACATCCAAATCATCCATTTTTCGTGATGCAGTAACAAACACACAAACTTTCACATATATAATATTTACAACATTGTATATTATTAGAATTTTTGACGTGTTAGCTTTTTCTTTAACAGCTTCGTAAAACAGGTGATTATCTAATTTATTATTATCGAATTAGTTTAAGAAGTGATTAAAGCCGCCATTTCTATGGATCTCATAATAAATAAAACTTTTTATTGACTCACAAAGTATCATTATATGGTCGTTCATCAAGGCCCCGTTGGCCGAATTAGAATCCATTAACATTTGAGTCAATACCATAAAACTAAATTTATACACCCGCACTGTTTAGTTTATAATTAATGAACCGGCTGTGCAAATCGTTATATTGTAGAATACGCTTGTCCGTTTGCGAAAGCGAAATTAGAAACCGAAAGTTGTTTTTATGAGAAAAACTGAGTAATTTTACGAACCTGATAAATAGTGGACCCCACGCAATATCACAGACAGATGACAACATACCTTATGTTGTGATCTGTTGATAGAGCTTCCATATTTATTGAACCACCACCCGTAGTGACTTCCAACCTTCTAAAGGATGCATGTTCACATGCTTAACTTTATTACGCCTAGCGTCTTTAGCTTGTGGGAGTTTAGATTTTCCACGGATTTCTGGTGTGTAAAGCGCATATGTCGGCGAGTAAATATAATAGAAGGTAATTGCATTTACTCCCTGTATGACTATACTAAACCTTTAAGCCAAAATAAGTAAAGTAAAGTAAAGTAACAGCCTAATTTTAAATTGTCCCACTGCTGGGCAAAGGCCTCCTCTAGACAGAGGATATAGGGCATAGTCCGCCACGCGGTCCCAGTACGGATTGGCGAACTTCACATATTAGATATGCAGGTTTCCTCACGATGTTTTCCTTCACCGTCAAGCACGTAGTAAATCAGCACTTAAAATTGCAATTAAGGAAATGACAATTTCATTGGTGCCGGCACCGGGGTTTGAACTCAGGTTCACCTCGAGTATACAGAATTAAAGGCGAGCGCCCGGACACTGAGCTACCACGGCCAAAATAACCTCTTATAAACTCTTGCAGAATGAATTTTAACTCTTTGAGTAATTTATTGGTTCTCCGATACTAATAAAATTTGTCAAAGTTCAGTTAGACCTATGTATTTAAGTAAAAATTCCTAATAATCTACTAATTCTAAAATAAATATTTGCTGACGTTTAGTTAAAGACGTACCCAGCTCCTACTATACTGTATGCATGTTGTTTTGTTCACATTTAAAAGCTTAATGAATTAGTTAAACCAATTCAATTGATAACACATGTCACACTTGTATTGATAAGTTGTGTTATCAGTTGAAGCGTTTACTCGATACTTAGAGTTATATTAGTAACATCTGGGACATAACCTGTTATTGCTGTTAAAGATAACACTATTGATAAATGAACAGTGGCCTTAATATAAATTCTTGATGTGAAGTTCCAGATTCCATTCATAAAAGCTTCCGTTGGTTGTTGGTAGTGCTCTACTGCCTAGTAGAGAACAGTGTTTGAAATCTTCTCATTTGTCTCTTCAAGATTTTGATGCATTTATCAGATCTACTCCACCAGGGAGGTACAATCACCTCGCAACAAAGCCATCGTGAAAAAAAATACGCCTAACTTTTGGGGTTGCCGGATGACAAACTCTACCTTCTTTATCCACTCCTTGCACTTCTCAATCCCATATGTTCCCACTTCGTCTCACCCAATGTATCTTTCCAAGGCTGGTGGCAGCAACTCTTGGATATCGTGGTTGTCCACGGATACTTATCGCTTAAGACCCAGCGAACCGCCTATTTGTCATGTCCATAAAAACATAAAGGATCTACTATTTGAGTTCTATTACGGTTTACGATAACACACATGTAGGCCTATACTAGGCCACGGAGGTAAGTAAGTAAAGTAAACAGTAATGTTCTGTCACGTTTACACAACTAAACGGTAATTATACGCAGCCACATTTACTTCTTCAATTATCGGTTATTAATTCGAAGCAATGGAATTCGATTAAGAAAACATACCGCGCACAGAAGTCGTATTGACATCTCGAATCGGCATGAAATTGCTTTTAATCGTTGCCATTAACCCCGCGTGAAATGATTGCGGACTGGACCGCTGGGCATGCGCCAATCGTCGGATATTCCAATTGGCCTAACCTCAATATGTCAATAAAACCGACCAAGCACGAGTCGGACTCGCGCACGAAGGGTTCCGTACCGTTATCTATAAAAACAACAAAAAATTCATGTTTGTCGTATCCGAGCCCCCTTGAATATTTATTCTATTCTATTTTTTTGTATTTGTTGTTATAGCGGCTTCAAAAATACATCATCTGTGAAAATTTCAACTGTATCACTATCACGGTTCATTAGATATAGCTTGGTGACAGACGGACAGAAGGACAGACATCGGAGTATTAGGGTTCCGATTTACTTTTTGGGTACGGAACCCTAAAAATAGGAAAATCCACATGTAATCAAGGACCAATGAAGATGTAAGTAAAAGTTGCATTGAAAATTTCGTAGGGTTAGATAAAGGGAAAGAGATAGAGAAGAGACCAGGGACAGGAATGAAGTAGGTAGTTCTGAAGATTTTAATGGATTGCGACGTAAAGAAATCAAAACATTAGTATGTGACACAGGTTATATGAATTTGGAAATTACGTTTTTAAATAAAGCTCTCACATAAAGTCATGCGGCGGATCTATCTTTGCGGTATAAAATTGATATGACTACTATGCTTTTATCGTTCAGTACTGAAAGTTCTTAATTATTTACTGTTTTTATCTACACATATAACAAACTTGTAGCTTTCCGATGTCTGTATATTTAAATAATAATATAAACCATCATTATAACATCAATAGAAAACAAAACAGTTATTTTAGAATTTTTTTCTATCTGTCTACACAGACAAACAGAAAAAAGTCCTAAAAAAACTCACGTGTATATATATAAGGTGTAGGTCTAACTTAAAATCTGGTATATTTTTCATATTGATACGTCGCTTAGAAGCCAGAAGCCAGAAGAAGAAAAATAAAAAAAAAACTGGAGTTGAAGTATAAGTATCCATCCTATAAATATATATTTTACCGTTTAAAAAATAAACCTCTTAAAAATGGTAGTGAATTCGCACGTAACAGTTATTTAAAAATTACTGCGGTAAAAAGGTACAACACACCATGAGGTAAACATATATTTTATTGATGTAAATTTGTTCATAGTTCACAAAACCTTGTTACAATCCCCAAACAAGGCAAACTTTCGAATCTTTTGTTCGCGCGCGATAAATAGTTTACCTTGTCACAGCTAAATTAATACCTTATTAACGTCCGCTCGACGTGGTGCATCTCATTCAACTGATGCTCCCACGTTTTATTGATAATAAATTTTTAAAGCGCGACTTTCACCATTTTCCCCTTCCGTGTATTAATCCGACAGCGGCGGCACAGCGCGAATGGTCAACGCCAAACTGGAAAAACAAAGGGATAAGAGATCTGATGGTTTGATAGGGCCCTTTCACATGAACTGTTAAATTTTGGCGCCGAATTTTTATGGTCATCTTGATATAGACGTAAAAAGCAAAAGTCCCCCAAAATCAAACAAGAAAACACAAATATATAAATATTGAATAGTATGATTACTTGATTTGACGCCATATGTGATACATGAGAGATTAGAATTAACGTTTCCTTCAATATTTTATAAAAACATCTATTCACTAAACTAATTTTAAGGAGCACTCACACAGTAATCATAAACATATGAATTGAAACTAAAATAAGAACGATTTTCGGTTAAAATTATAAAACCGACTTAAGATGCCCTTCACAGAGACAGGATAAAATAAAGTATACACGGTTCTTAGTATTTATATTAGTTTTCCTGCCCTCCTCTTTTCTCATTCCTTTCCTCACCAAATCCCTCATATAATCCTAACCCATCCTTCTCTTTAATCTTTTTTATCCAATTATTAAGGCTGGCACACACAATTCTTCGGATGTCGTGTGTGTCCATGGGCGACGCGATCACTTAACATCAAGTGAACCTTCTGCTCGGTTGCCAACCTTTCCTGGAAAAAAAATTGCCTAATAGTCTTAGTTTTTTAAACCCCTAATCTGGTAGGCCCTGCTTTATACATCCTAAATACTAACCTATCCTAGTGGGAGACAATTACTTTATCATTGGGGTTTCCTAATTCTATAACGTCAGTAGGGCCCAATCACCAGATTATCCGAAATTAAAGATAATCCATGCTTAAGATGGGCATGTAGACATTTGGATATAATGTATACAAATATAATAAACATAAATAATACATTTTATTTCTTGTTTAAACGTGCTTATCTCTGTAACGTCAGGAAAATTTGAAACTTTTATTGTCTTAATGTTCTTAATAGCCTGACTTTTGTTTTAAGCTACGAATTTTAAGGGTTTGCGATTAAACTGGCTGAAAAAGGTTAGGTTGAAAAAGTTCTTAACGTTTTTTTGACGCGATAACGTCTTATAAATCGATGAACGCCGGCTGCACGCCCGAAAAAGCATGACTCATTGTCACGTTCCACCTGAGGCGAGCGTACTAGCGAGACCGCGGGACAAGCGATAGAGAAGCACGTTCTCCCTAAGCGTTCGGCTTATGACGCATCCATCTCTCTTCCATTCCATCGGTCGACGCGTCAAAGTAGAAGAG
>DWHK01002192.1:0-10196 GCA_018247855.1 Graphium androcles
CTGCTTAACATTACATTCAATGTTATCGTATCCCATGTGCAATTCGAACTCGAGGCTTTGCTTGACATCGACAACGCAGGAGTTCGGGCTGCCCTTGGCGTAAATTTTGCCGTCGAACAATTTCGAAGTCTGAATACGAGCCACCATATCTCCGGCACGGCAGTCGATGGACACGTTATAGCATGAAGAAAGCTCGTACGTGGCAGCTTCAGGGACTTCCAAATAGGGATCCTAAAATTTATCGTTTTGAATTGGGTAAGTTTATAAAAACTACAAATGGAATATATTATTGATAAAGTCAATAGTTTCAATTATACCTGGATATCAGCAAGGGTCGCTCGCGAGTGATGAGACAGACGGCAAACATGGTCACCAGTATCGCCATGATCATACGAGTGGCAACGGAAGGGCGAATTCAGGCACAGCTCTCTGCACTCCTCGATGGTTTGAACGTCTTGGTAGACCGAATCGACAGTTTTGAGAATACGGCCGCCCATTTTCTTGAACTCGCATAATTTTGTTGGCTCCTCTACGCAGTTGTTTTCCAAGTAGTCAGTGTCTAAAATTAGATTATGTCTCTCAATAGAAGCCTATGTAAAATTATAATATTTTGTACCCAAAAATTTTGTACCCTTTTTTTACAAAAATGGAGATGACGGAGAAGTATGAAATTTGGCACAGTTAAAGTTATTAAAATTAAAATGAATTCAGTACATTGTAAAAATAAAAAATCTTATAAATTACCTTCATTGGGTTGGAATGAGTTTGTGCCCGCCAATGTTATACGATCCATGTTCGACAAAACGCATTCTCCGGTTTTGTTATTGTAGTTCGCCGATCTGTAACACACATATTTTTAGGTTCAACATACAATAAAATTAGATGTGGAAGGACATACATAAAAACAAATTAAAGTAAAAGGGCAATACCAAATGAAAAATTGAACAGAGTTTTAAATTAAGCAGATTATTTACGAAGCTGCAAACGCTAGCTACGCATCTGAAATGCATCTTATCTATAAACTTCGCAAATGACAAATCGTTGGTCACGCTTGTATCACAAAAATATTAACATCTCCACCAGGCCTATCCTTAAAGAGGGATAAGCTGTCCGTGTACATTTTTCTTTTGTACAACACTCAAGTTCAACCACATTCCATAGTTTATTTAGTCTCCGCCTTATTTCTTTCCCCATAAATACCCGAGAAAGCATCGTTTTGTTCGAACCTCTTAGCATTTAGTGTCCACTTTGACAGACGGATAATCTAACAAATGGTTAAATATTTGCCGTCCGCATAAACTTTGACAAATGGTGAATATTAATCTTCGGCATGTTTATAGCTGGCAATTAATTTGCATGTTCTTTAGATCTATGGATTTATATATCTTTTTGAAACTTCATTTATGTTTTCGGATACCTAAAGGGAGAATATTCTTATAGGTCGTAGGCAATGCTGCGTTCCAAGTATGAAAATACAAACTTTATTTTTATTTAAAAAATGATTGTTACTCATGCTTTTGAAAATTTCATTCATATATAATGAAATATAAAATAATTGTAATGTAATTTAATGCTTTTATATAGCCTCTTAACAAAGGCGCTGTAACCTTTGTATCCCTTATTACATTCAACTGACCACGAGAGCACAGACAATCTTATCCTCGTTCATCTTGCTCGATATTTTCTATTGATTTACAAGCAATCACTATCAGATGACCTTCCTGCCGACCCTGGGATATTATCACAAAGGATAAATCTTAAAATGCCCGTATCCTTAATTTAATGACCTTAGATTCCATAATATTATTGCAAGGAAAGTAATCTCCCTATTCTTCGTGTGCCGGTGAGATGGTGCTTTTACTTTTAGTCATGTTTTCCTTTTTTGTTAAACAATACTTCTAAAAGCTATTACCGGGAGTCGTTTATTTCAAGTGGTTTCAAGCTGTAGTGGGAAGCATCCTGTTTGTTCTCTAATCGGTATCTAAAAACGTAATAAGAAGCTAAAATGTTTGTCGTACTAATAGTTATTGACAAATGCTGAGGATGATAATAAAGAGTATTTAATAAGGAGAGGCAGTACTAATACGTACGTTTGAAGGGTTACTTTAATAATAAATTCGCTTAGTTGTTAGTAGATATTAAGACATCTATTTTAATATCGATATAAAAAGATGAGACAATTAGGGTCGTTAACTTAATAAAAGCTAGTCTTCCATTAAGGGGGGATCGCATTTAAAATTACGGCGAGTTAGCCGCTCGGCTAGCCGTGAAATTGTGATTTACTAGTTATTGTATTGTGAAAGTAGGAAGTGATAGGGCAGAGCGCTCCCACACCGTGCCCGCATATCGTTCGCCACGTCGGGGAATATTTGCCAAATGTCGTGACTGCCGAAGATCGCGATGCGCCGCCCGGGGTGCGCTTGGGCGTCCGGACCCGAGATGCGACGATTTGCGCCCAACGGTACACGTGGCGTACGGCCCGCCGCTACGCGTATCCCGTTTCTTTTTTTTTTTCTATTAGCTGGCTACTAAGCTAGCGGTTCAGCTAATCATAAATAAGGACCGCGGCCTTACAGCCAATCGTAACATAAAATGTAGCAAGTATGTTGTTGATCGCGGAAAAACTTGGCTACCGTTATCCTATTAAGTTACGTAAGTCTTCCAAATAGTACATAGTACGAACTTGTTTATTCACTCATCAGCTTTACGTAAACTTTTGTAAATTGTCAAGTTGATTAAAATAATAACAAAATATTTTAATTGTGGGAACTAAAGTCACCTTATGAAGTTTTAAGACCCTAATCCTAATTTATTAACACCTCTAACTGTTCTCAACATCTAATCATGAAAGCTATAAATTGCACGCCCATACACTCCACTCTTTTGGTCACGTCAAAGGAATATTTATGTTAATAATTTAAAAACCATACATGGATATTACAAAGACAATGGGACACCTGTCTAGCAGCGTAAACCTTATTAAACACTAGACTTGCAGTGGATTCCCTACTTTGTATATAATGCTCTTTTGTGATTTTAATACACTGGCCGACCGGTTTAGTGGGAAATAGTATTAAGGACTTGTTTCTTTACAAGCTATTAAAGAAAATACATTCACGAAAAGATGTTTTTCAAATTTGTGTTTGTGCACCGCATGTTTATATTCCTTGAGCAGGACAGTAAGTTCTATACATACGGCTTCTCTAATATTTATTAACCAAGTATTAACGTCCATTACTTAGCAAATGTTAATTAAAAGATATTTATGTCTAGTGTAACTGTGTTTGCCATTTATATTGAAAGGTAATTGAACAAAAGTATCTCTGGATCGCTAATTAGCTATTCCCGGTATTGTCTTGGCCGTAAATTCAATGGTTCCTACTATCGAGCTATTTACAGTGTTAACGGCACGTTAAGGGGATGTTTAAACACGTAATAGATAGACACAGTTACAAAATATTTTATCCTCTTTCTTCATTGCTATATGACAATAAATATGTAAACTAAATTAAGGTTTAATATGCAAATAAATGTTTTTGATTTAATTGGCATATTTGAATTCGTATAAACTCTAGTACTTATAACTTCAACAAAGATTTTTAAGTCTGTGTAGCTTTAAAAACCGAAAAGTGTAATTCCGCGGAAGGACTGTATCTTCGTGTTTTTACCACAATACTGACTGCTCACCCGTTTTTTTTTTAAATTAAGATGGTTTTTCGTTTTTGGTCTCTCTCGAATATCCGTCACGTTGGGCTATAAGAGTAATTAACAGAGGGTGCACCTTCCTCGCACTTGGTTGGCCTCCAAATGGATTGGCCGCCGAGATCCAAATTTGGTCAAAAGAACTATTTATTTAGACAGCTTTGTCTTTTTCCTACGCACCTGCAAACAAACTCGTTCTCGCCGAGGCAGAGGTCGAGGCACATCTGCCTGGAGACAACGGTGTGCGTCCGCTTGCCGCGCCCCTTGAGGTGGTAGCCGCGCACGCGGTCGAAGCACCACGCGCGCTCGCACGGCCTCACGCCTAAGCACGACTTTTGCGCGTAGATCGTGAACACGGGGAACTGGGACTTGGTCAACGCGCCTGGATTGAAATCATGCATTAGTAGTTGTCATACAGGTTACAAATAATGTATAGACAGGGATACGGCTTGTAAGTACGGTGCCATGATGTATGACACCATTTGTACATGCTCTATCTCTGGCCTGAACAATGATAAAGTTAGTTAACAGAATATACTATAGCTTATCATATTTAAAATTGATGGTATATTCTTTGGTGCACGTTACTCTATTCGGCACTCCTGCCCAATGTTTCTACGTAGGCGGCTTTTAATAAGTTAATTTTATAGTTCAGGCTTTGTTTCCAGTTTTTATTGTTGAATTATCTACTTTTTACATCCATAAAACTAAGTCAGCATCTAAATAAGCTAGAAGACTATTTATCACTTTAATCATTTCACATAAATTTAAAATAAAGAATTTACGAAACACCGTCTTCTCGAACACTACATATGACTGAGTGGTAGCTATTACTCAAGATTCTCACATGAACATTCATTGCGCGCAAATAAACCAATCAAATTTAAATTATTACTCACCTGGCAATTGATCAGCGTCAGAGCTGAAAAGCACGCACAAGCCTGTTTCGTAGTTAACAGCGCGACAGGTGTCGTTGGCCTGACATTGTTCTAAGCAGTCTGTCAACATGAGGGTCCCGGGAATATCGTCAAGTATATGCGACGGCGCCGAGAACACATATCTGTCGTGACAATATAACAAGAATTTTAGTAATGACCACTTAGCATATTAAAGATTTATAAAATATAGAAGGCAAATACATAAAACGCGATGGTAAGGCGCCTAATAAATTATAAACGGCATTCGCGCTCCTTTTGGAAATGGTATTCAGTAATTAAAATGATTGTGATAATTACCCAGTAACCAGCTCGAACCCAATCATCTCCGGGTCGCATTCCTCTAATGAATTAGCTGGCGCGGAGGGAGCGGAGATTCCACTAGGCGCTGAAGGTGGCACTCCACCTGAGGCAGTTTCTGGGGCAGTGGCTGGCTGTTCGGGCTCTTGTGGATCTTGGGGTTCTTGGGGTTCTTGGGGCTCTTTAGGCTCCTCCGCTTCTTCTTTCGGCGGAGGGGAGGAGGGTGGCGGTGCTCCAGGGTTCTTGTATTCCTCCGGCGCATCGACCACAGCGGGCTCAGGGGAACCGGACTCCACAGCTAAGTTGTCCTGAGGTGGCGCGTCCGCCGCCGACCTCAATGTACCCTCGAATTTCTTCGCAGCATTCGCCGCACTCACCACTATCAGCAGACCTATTACAATCCTCATCTTGCTCTCAGTAACGACCTCTTCAAGAACTGCAACAAAGAATAAAGTTGTTTAATTTCTGCTATAAAAAAAAACAAATCACAAAACAACGAAGAATGAAACGATACAAAAAGAAACAATTCAATGCAATCGACATAATCTGTTTTATCTTTAGCTTAGTGAATTAACTTTTTATTGGTCTAATTATTGGCTGCCTATTATAGCGTCGACTGCCGCCGTGGACATTATCTTTATAATTACCAACGTTTACAATTATTCGTTTGTTATTGCAAGCGAAGCTTTTTTGCCACCTCAATAATTTCCAGCATGTCATAATTTTCACATTCATATCTTTGTTTCGTTTCATATCTTGTTTTTGTGAACCTTCCTTTTAAATAACAATCGACGACGTTGCAAAAAAAATTTTCACGGTTGAAATTAATTCGAAGAACAACCACGAATCAAATTAGACTTGGCGAGGGCGTGTGGCGACATCCTATTAGTTCCCTAATGGTTTTTATCGTCCGACGCAACAATATGCGGCCAGTAGCCGGTTGCATTGCTACGCTCACGTTCTGTACACAATGTCTAACGGTGCGCGTCTTCGCCGGACGGTCAACGGTATTACTTTTAGCGATTTTATTTTAGAACAACATCCACTTCGCGTCGCGCCGAATAAATTGTATATTGTTGCCGATGAACGACACCGCCCGACACCTATTACGCCTATTGTCGTGTTATTTTGTCATTAAATCGTCAAATAACTTATTGAATGTAGCGGCTGTATAAATTGGATGTTGACTTCCGGGAGAACTCTGTAATTAGGTGTGTAATTCGAAGTAAGAATCTATAGATGTTTGAACGCATCTAAACTGTATAAAAATATCGCATGATTATGCAAATCGAATATAAATATAGCATTTATGTTCAGCGGTATTTATATACTACTTTCACTCGTCACAATGAATCTGTAATCAGAAATGGTTTGAACACGACCAATATGAAAATCAAATTAAACACTTATTTAACTCTCCTTATTTTAATGAGGCATCTTTCCACGCGGTTTCTTTCGGCTAACGGTAAAAAAATTTGCATTGAAATTTTTATTATTATTGCTCTTTAATCTTTGTTGTTAATGCATGCAATATATATTTTAAAATGTTACCCAGGACTGTAGACGCATGGTATTAAATTTTTATTACCAACGATAATGCGTTGTTATGAAACAAGAAACTTAATATTTATAATAGGCATAGACACATAAAACAACTCAGATAAAGATCGGCCGGAACGAGCCCTTTGCGAACCAGCTAACTACAACGCTCGCACTGGAAATGGTCACGGGTCAATAAATAACGTTTGACCCTTTATTATTTCGCAATAAAGAAACGAAACGTAGTTATACGATGATAAAGCGCCGAGCAAAGATTTGTTTTACACCTTAAAAGCTTATTGTGCCCGACGATCTAGGTTAGAGTCGATGTTAGTAGATTCTACAATAACACGATGACCTGCATCGGAAGGTCGTGCGACAGGCTTGCGCATTACTTCTTATAAGTGGGACGTGACTTTGCGCCATGGAAAGATAGCGATAGTAAAATACCGATATCGCATTGCTGCCCATTAATGAACTTTACTATTTATCACGACTTATCTTCCACTCGCTTCATTGGTACATATTCTTCGTGTGGTAGTAACTTATTTACCTTACATAAACACATATGACCGGTTGGCGCAGTTGCTAAGCCATTGGCTCCGGCGTCGCGTGTCGTGGGTTCGATACCCACTCGGAACAAGTATTTGTATGGCCTACAAATAATTGATTCGAATCTGGGTGTTTGGTCTGCGTGAAGTTTATGTTTGTAAATCGCCCTTGTATTATAATACAAGCCGTTTATTTAACGAATAAAAGAAAGATAAAAAAGAAATACATTATTGTCCAATTTCAAAAAAAGAATATTGTTTATTTAAAGATAGTGTCTCGTAAGTCATTCCTGTCGTCGTAATTTTGTATCGTGAAAGTATGCAATCTACTTTCCCTACGCTCTGCAATAAATTGGCGTAAACAGTGTTCAGTGTTCCGCTAATATATTCATTTATTGGATCTCTCTTCGGCGAATGTGCGGGCACGTTCGATTTGTTCAGGCCCCGATCAGATGGGGTCAGCGCATTCAATGAGCCGGATGCCTTGAACCTGCCATTTACGCTTCTCCATACCAGTACTGGTTGACACAGTATGGGCATCGCGGCTTTGATTTCTTCCAACCATTGTAACTAATAGGCCCACATTCTCTTTAAACGTGTATAAGCTGAAGTGAATAAGGCAAAAGCGACGCTCGCCATAAGTACTTCTCAATGCCCATTCATTTCCTTACAACTCCTATCCGTTTTACGAATGGTGTATTTCTGAATCCGCATAGAAGTTGTCCCTATGAACGAATTATATGACGCGCATAAGTGCGTTGTTGAGGAGAAATTCTGACATGTTCAATCCATTGACTGGTTGAACTATTAGGCGTCTATGAATTGAAGCATTAATATCGATTTGAGTTACGATCCCATCGCTCGGGTGTATTTACATTGAATGAAATGGTGATTTGTTGTGTCGCTTTCGAATGCGCTCCGGCGACTTCCGTATGGGTTGACATGGCATTATGGTGGATCGACCATAGACATTCACGATCAGGTGTCAGAGTAATTCATTCTGCAAAGCCTATATTTGAACCACAAAGATGCTATTGCCTACAATGGGATATGTTAATGACCATTTCAGAGCGTTTTCCTCGTTTGCGACTGTTTTAATGAGAAAATGATATTTATCGTAACATTATTTGTTTGAAATATCAATATTTATAAATATTGAATAAATATTACTGTTATTCTTTTTAAATTGTCGCGTGCTACCTATTAATTTCTCGCTTATTGTAGACTTTTGTCTATATTTTATGTTTCTATTTATTTTTGTCTACAGAAAAAAATTATGTTTCAATTTATAAATAATATTTTCTGGCGTAATTTATTCGAATTCAGTTTATACCTTTGGATTACGTAGGTTAGATGCCAATCGCTCTGTGTAAAAATTGATATTTAGGTAGTATTTTGTTGGATTAGAAGCCGACACCAAGTTATTAGTGAATAAGTCTAGGAGGATGAAGATTTTCTGGCGTAATTTATTTTTGTTATTTAATTAATTTAATGCAATAAATAATGTATTAAAGCATTTCCGAACTTACTTTCACGCAATAAAGTATTTGCATAGCATTTATAGAGGTCAAAGTTTGCATGGTTTAATGCATAAAATCATTTATACCGCGCCGGCTCTCCTAGTTGTACGGCGACGGGGTCAGTGTGTTAAATTGCTGGCCTGAGGTCTGCGCCCGCGAGATTTGCATTAATGAAGAGACTGCGATTTCTCTAACCTAACTGACCCGATCAAAATATTTGCATGCGAAACGAAATTGTGCGACTCCGTTCCCAAAGCCGCAAGACCACTGTAAAATTATTTGACAGTTATAAGACAAGTGAAATGATTTTTAGCGAAAGTGCTTACTTGTTACCTCCCTTAAATATTCCCTTAAATATCAGTACTGATATTGATTCAACGATGTTACTAAAAGTTACTGTAACTGCTATAAGAAATAGTATTGCTAAGAGCTTCATCTTGACATCCCGAACCCGTGGAAATGCTGTTTTTAGATAATAGTCCTCTATTAACTAACGTGACGTATGTAGACATGCGTTCCTTTACATTAAGAAGGCACTACGGGTTGTCGCGAAGCAACGGAGTTAGCGGTTCCCGCTAACGCAAGTGTTTTGAGATTTGCTGGGAGCAGTGAGAAGAACCTTGAATCCGGGCGCAGCGTAAATCTGTGATGTGGTTCAGCCGTGTTAAGAGACAAGGGTGAACTACAGTCTGCTAAATTAGTAACAATATTTGTATAAAAATCATTTCTTGAAGATAAATTTATGTTACAAATTGTTCTCGACTTTAAATTTATATTTTATTTGATTCAGCACAATTCTGCCTTTACGACAGACATTTATTGTGTTTGAGCATCGTCCTTTTACGATCGTGCGCCGTCCATTCATTTATATCGTGGTAAATCAATAACTATCAAAGGATACTACGATCTACAGCGTAGAATTCCTTTTTCATCCTGCTTCCTTTAAACCTGAGACACGTTTCGGGACAAAAGTTTAAAATTAATATCATTACCGCACAATTAATTTCTCCGTTGAAAATGCGAGCGGCGCCATAAATCAAGGAGGGCATTCCGATAGTGGATCTAGTGCGCCGTATTAAGGACAGGCCCCGGCTCGTAAACGTCTAGTTATCGTGTAACCCGATCTAATCGCGAAGGTCTTAATGGCCGATGCAGATACAACATTGTCGGCTTTTACTCTCCGTCACCGCAAGCGCCGCAGTACCAAGCCACGGTGCAAAGAATCAAACCACTTTCCACAGTACGGCTTCTGGCCACGGCCCACGCATTCCTGTGAGCAGGTGGAGGTTAGTTTTTATACCCACTAGCCACTGACTGTTTTACTTGGTATGAAAAGATGTAGTCTTAGACCGTGTATATTAGTGTAGAAGCTGAATCGTTCCTATTTTGTGCTTTGATTATCGTCGGTGCCTTTTTGTTACTTAAACATATCATTTTAATAGGCAAGTTGGGATGTAGTATTGATTTTGGAATCTATTGGATTATTTTAAAAATCCTTTGCAATGCACTTTAGCAGTATTTTTATAGATAAAGTTTGGCAAGCGAGCAGACGGTTCACATAGCAACCGAAGAGTTGCGTGTGCGTTGCCTGCCTTGAAATTTAAATAAAATAGGTTAATTGGGTAGTGTTAGTCAGGAACATATTAAAG
>DWHK01002193.1:0-10195 GCA_018247855.1 Graphium androcles
CGCAGATTAGCTCAATTTGTATTTACTTAAAAGGTATTTAAGTAGTGAGGGTGAGAACGGGCTAGGAATGGCTGTTATTATATAGAATTTCTTTTTTATTCCTAAAATATCAAAACAAAATTTGATTTCATCATATACCTAAATCACAACGTCACATTAATTTGATTATTAAAACTGTTTGATCCAATTAACATTTTTCTAAATAATATACATTCGGAAAATACATATCACGAATACGACATACTACTTTGGCTCTAAATATTAATTACAGCTCAGGTGAATTAGCATCACGCTTCTACACATAGCTCATAACAGCTCAATTCAAATTAGTTCACATATTAAACCCTATACCGATGCTTACTCGACATCAACATCAGAGCTACAGACACGCAAGTGAGCTGTGAACTACCCATTTAGTCGTTGAGCCGCAGGTTCAAGTCTGTGTGATTGGAACTGTTGAGCCGTTTCAGAGCTGATTTACACACCTCTATTTGAATAACCTCCTGTGCAAAATCAGTTGTATCAAACCTAGTTAAAAATTATTTAGTTCGCGGGTCGCACGAATACCTTCAGCGGGCCGCATGCAGCCCGCGGGCCGCAGTTTGACGACCACTGGTCTAAACGTTCGGCTTGTGACGCATCTATCTCTCTTCCACTCCATCGGCCAATGCGCCTGAGTAAAAGAGAGACAGCTTATGACGTTATCACGTAAATTTCGTTATCGTCCGTAAACCGACTCTACAGACAACAATTATAATTGAAATGCATTTTCTTAATAATTCTTATGATTTTTATGTTCACAATTTTCTACAAACTATTTTATAATAGAAATTAAGACACAAATTATATTCTGAATCATCTATCTGTAGCGTATAAAAAAGAAAAAACGTAACAATCACTTAAGGTGCATGCCAAAATTGTGTCACTGTCAACCATGTTTCGGCAACGGTATACACAAAATTGTAATGAATGTTTTCTAAGTATTTCACCATATTTTTAACATTTACAGCAATAACCATAACATGTGACGATACAAATGTGAATACACAAGAACACGAAAATTTCCATGCGCAATTGACTATATTTAATGGCAATCCGGTGACAGTTGGTCAAATACCTTACTTCGTATCAATAAAGGAGCCTGTCCGACGGTTCACAGAAGACAGGATACTCTGGAAGAATCTATGCGGTGGCAGCATAATAGCCGTCAACAAAGTTTTAACCGCCGCTCACTGTTTCGAAGTGTACGAATTTGAATATTTGAAAAATCCCGAAAAACTGCGCGTCGTAGCCGGAAGCATCAGAAACTTTGTCATTAACTCTGGCTTCAACATGTCGGAGAATGACAATCAATGGCGCGCTGTCGACAAAATAGTCATTCACGACAACTTCCTCTTCCCTAACTTTGACATTGCTCTGGTTTACGTGACCAATTGGGTGTATAGCGACTATATCAGCGACGTTATACCAGCCAGCGTCACCATGGACTACAGTAGCCGTTGTCAGGTCGTAGGCTTTGGGATGATAGGCCAGGGGTTGTCAGAGACACCGTCGCCCGTGTTACTCGTGTCAAGAATCTACGTGATGCACCGGTGGAGATGCTCTAAGCTTTGGAATCATGACATGGACGCTTTCGTTTGCTCGGACTCATCTGAAACTGATGTAACAAGGGGTGATTCCGGAGGTCCGTTAGTGTGTAAAGACACTGGCGATCCTGTAGAAGAATCGGGTAGGGACCTCCTCGTGGGTATAGTTAGCGGCAAGAGCTCCGGTAAGTCGACGCTGTTCACTCGAGTGTCGGCATACAACGAATGGCTTGAAATAAACCTTGCTACCAAATCTCTTGTCAATGTACAGCTCTGTCTAATTATGTCGATTCTACTATTATACACTGTGTATGGTATCTAGTTTTTGTTTCGTTACCAACACCATGCCTTTTAACTTCATACAGGTAAATTTTTAATAACTTTGAGGCTCATGAACCTCAAAATAAACATTGGAAAGGAACCGACCCTTTTCTCAGAAACGCGTAGAGGTATCTAGTTAAAATTCAAGTAATAACTCTTTACGATCTCATGCAGCTGTGAGAAAATCAAACTTCTATATCAAGCCAATAAAAAAAACAGCCATTTATGTTGCATTAACGATATGTCCGCATGGAGTCAAAAATACTTCCCTTACAGCTAAAATCATACCATTTAGCAAGGAGAAATCTCTAATAGCAAAAGTAAATGGAAAATTTTAGTAATCGTATATTTTGTAGTGATACCATAAACAGTTATTGTTTGCTCTTCTATACTTTTCGTTATTATAAATTTATTGGAAGATGATCAACTGGCTGCGACCTGTTTGGATGTAAAGGGACTACAGTTTTCCCATATTAAAGTAGTTTATTCGGACTGAGGGAGTGTAATAATATTTTTGCATATACCTATATATGTAAGATTGTTCATTACCTTGTATTAGCAAATTAGCTGATCGCATAGCTATAGCTTTTACATGGCCCTTCCATGCCACAGCCAAAATATTATAAAAGACCGATTCTGAATGCATACCAACATTTCATTATTTCTAAATTCAAAATTTGTGTTTTGAGAACATTGAGAACGTTCTTCTTTTGAAGTCGGTTTGTGTCATTCATAAAAAAAAACCCTAAATACATAGTCTCGAACAAAAGTAACAATCTAAACTGTCTCTAATTTATTTTTTTTTATCTCAAAAAAAAAATCAAAAAACAATTTAATTTAATTTTACGTGCAGGACATAAAGTTGTTTCTACGAAGCGATAAAAAATTATGGGTAAAGTTTTTCATGTGAAATTTGTACACAATTTGACATTATGCCGCGGAGGTTCTTGAGACGCTGATTGTGTATCTAGGCTTTTTTGTGTATAAATGTCGGAGAGACATATTTTTTGTGTAGATATAGTGTGCGTCATTTTACAATAATCATATCCAAATGTTAAAGTATTAAATTATTTATATCTATGAATGTACACACAAACCAAAGTATTTTTTCATTTAAAAAATCTTTTATTCTTTAAATGAGTAATTATCAAATTATACTATTATAGATATCACCTCTACTTACCTTTTATATTTTAAATATTCTTAACAATTCGATTGTTTAAAATTTACCATTTCATTTCATTTATTAGAAAATTCAGTTTACATTATAATAATCATTAATTAAACTACCTGTTTTTAAGCATTTTGCTAAGACAAGTGAAGTCTTCCCGAAATTGAACGATCGAACGTAACAAAAAACTAAATTATTATACTATAACTAAATTAAAATTGTGACAGTGTACACCGATCCTAATAAATGTTTCTATGTATTATGTATACACGATAATTTCGAAAGACAATTTACATTATAGTAATATACATTAATGACATTGTTATATATTGGTGTGTGTAAGATGTTAAAATAATATTTTTTTTATAATGTATGTGCCACGTGTTTGTACTTGTATTGTAACATTTCCTTAGTATTCCTGTTCTTGCTATAATTCCCGCCTTCGGGTTGCTATAAACCAAAATGAAGCGTCGTATATTTAAACATACTTATATAATTTTCTGTTGTTATAAGTCAAAATAAATAATCTAGTCATTGATCGGTCCCTTTCTGTTAAGAAAAATTCTATCCACCTTAAATCCAATATTTTTTGGACGGACCTTGAAATTCTGGGAGAACTTTGTTTGTTTTAACTTCCGGGAGCCAGATTCTTAATTTCGTCGGATAAGTCCGGGAGAGGTGGGAACTATAATTCTAAACCTTAAATATCTAACTATATGATCACCTTCTTATATGATAGCAAAGCTTGCTTATGCTATTTATCAGCTAGGTGAGCATTTCGACGGCTCCTGAGCATATCTAACTGAGAATGTTCCAAATAAAAATTTTTGAATGGGCGTTTGAAAAAAAATTAATTATTTTGGATGTGCCCACAGTATCTAATATAATTGTGTTAGGAACAAAAATTTACTACTATAGTTAATTTCGATCAATGTAAATATATTATATTAAAAGGAAAACAAATGACTTATCGGTTATATTCTAAATTACTCATAAATTGCAAAATTTAGCAGAAACTGCAGAAAGAAAAATTCTTACAATACATTGCCTACCCGTAGGGAATGTTTTTGCTTCATCTCATGGTGGGTTTTTTGTGTAAATGACATTCCTTTGTGTAGCTTATTAATAAACAATATTTTACTTTGGAACATGCTATATCTGTCAAAATTTTGCTCCCTTTATATAAGACTCGTCGAAATGTTGCTTGAAAACTGTTATTATTATGATATATAGAAAAGTTGTTACGTTTCAACTTCTATGCTCGTCCGTATGCATATCAGCATAAAAACTATATTCTAAATATATAAGATGTTTACAAATTTATGCAACATGCACATGAGAGCGTATTTTCACAGAAAAAAAAATTGTACTTATATCATTGATATAAAAAAAAAACTTTAGATCCACAGTCTCGAACAAAAGTAACAATCAAAACCGCTTCTAATTTTACAAGTCAAAGTTGTAGATGACATATTTGTTTGGTTTTGTAAATTCAATCTTACCTGCAAGACATAAAATTGTTCTTACAAAGCGGAAAAAATATAATAAATTGTGCACTTATTTGCCTTGAAGACTTCATCATGTCTTCAAGGCAAATGAGTGCACAATTTGACATTGTGCCACGGACGTTTTTCGGACGCTTATTGTGAATCTAGGGTTTTTAGTAAATCAATGAATTATACTGATCGTTTATTCATATCTAGTTCTAGTCTATAGGATGATGGTTATAGGTATTTGTGAGAAAATTATTTAACATTCTTAGAAATGGTTTTCTGTCGAAGGGCGATATATACTTTATTGAGTAGCAAATGCAATTGCAATAAATGCAAAGGAATAGTATTCGAAATATAAATAATATTAAAAAAAGCATTTCGTAAATCTTTCATTAAAATCTTTTTTAATATAAGCAAAAGTTATTTATCCCATACGGGGCAATGTTATTAACGTAAACGTTCGTATACTTACTTTACTTAAAATATGAAATTTATTTATTAGTAAACAACATACCCTCAAAGTAATAATATTATTTTTGAAAGTTTCTTGTATGCATAAAATTTTATGTCAATCAACACTAATAAAATAGAACCTAGAAATTAGAATAATACAAATGGTAATATTTTCGGGGAGATGCATCTACGTAATAGCATGTCTCATTACCTACTATACTACTATTTGTGCTCTTCATTGGATATGTACCTAATGAACAAACAGAATTAGCTACAATCTCAAAAAATAAACCAGGAAACTTTTCCTGGTTAATACAAATGTAACTTAAAGGAATACTTATTATATAATGTACAATGACTCACAGTTTGTTGTCTATGATAATGCAGTAGAAAAATGACACACTTAGCCTTTTTATAATTTAAAAAACAATTATGATTCATCTCCAATTATTGGAACTATTTTTCCGGTTTTTGCAAGTACATCCAAATCCTTCATATGCTACACCACAAACGGAATTAAATTGTTATAGTGCCCTGCATTTACACCAGCCTTATTATTTGTTGCTCAGCTGTCCCTCTGGCTATAATATAAAAAAAAAATATCCATTCAGACTTTTAGTTCCACAAATTAGCCCGTTTAAAATGCATGCAGCATTTGCTCCTTAAAAAGTATAAATTAGTCACATAAATCTATGGTGTCATATGTGTGCTTTTTGAATTTTGTGTAAAATATACCTTTGAAATATGTTTTAAACAATTTTTGCACTAGATATTTAAATTTCATTCATTAGTATAGTTCAATTGTTCTGAATTATGGATTATTTAAATGTTAATTATATATATAAATAAAATAATTTAATTTCCTTTGGTTCAACCTATGCCATTATTACTTTCGCTGGGTTATTTACCAACTATAGAGTAATTTGCCAAAATACCTGAACTTACTACTTAATTATGTACTTATGTTTTAACTTTTAAGGAGATAATGTATTTATTACTTACTCTTAATATTTAACTATATCTGTCTCTAGTCATTCTTTATTGTGATTGGTGTGAATAAAAATGTCTTAAAGAATCATCCTTGTGTTTTATTGATAGCTAATACTGTTTTTAGGAATGTATTAAACTTAAGTAGGTCAAAGACGTTTAAAATAAATTCTGTACTGTTTCAATTAATATAGCTTTATTATATTCTTCATTACATTCAAGTAATTATAACAATTAAAAAAGCAATAAAAAATGTATAAAAGGATATAAAATTCTATGAATGTAGTAATTGATTAATGAAGTTTACAAAAATAAGTCACTCAGTCCAACATGTATAAAATATACAAGATAAGAAACAAAAACATTGACAGTTTATATATAGAATAATTTAAGTACCTATCACATATACATACATGATTATTTTTGTAAGTACAACACAAGCTAGAAAAAAGCAAACCTAATTCTATATATAAATTTTAATTCTGGTATCACAGATTTCCAAGCATCACAATAATTATTTGACCATTCTATGTTCGAAGATTTCTACTAACTTTTAGCCTTAAATAAATAGCAGTTATTCTTTTAAAAACATTTTACTTATATTGTAAGCTTTATAAATCTTACATCTTCAGTATTTGGCACATGATTACAGTAAATTGATAATAAATATGTAAAATATTATATTATAAAAAATAATGGCAATATTTGCGTAGTTTCACAAATCTTAGCTATTCTAGTCGGAACAATCACAATCACAGCCACAAAGGAAGCTGTCATCAGAGCCACAGCAATCACTACAACAGTTACCGCAACAGTCATCATTTGTTGCTGCTTCTTCTACTGTATTTGATTCACAACAACTTTGCAAGCAATTGGCACAATTCTCACAGCATGATTCTGTACAGTCAGCTAAACAGATACAGCAATCGGAAAATAGTTTGCAACATATCCACCAACCGGGATCATTGTCTATGTAGCATACACAGCAGCAGTCCGAGTATCTGCGATTGTTTCTTTTTTGTTGTTCTTCACAATTTTCACATTTATCTTCCTGTTCGGAATTTAGTTGTGCTGCAGTAGTATGATCGGAAATTGTCGTATCTTCATTATCATTTACTATGAGGTTAATGTTGGAAGGTTTTGGTTGTTGTGATATCACTTCTTCGTATGAAGGTGGTTGATCAGAGATTGCACTTGTTTCATGGCTATTAAATGCAGGTTGGGATGTCACAACATTATTGGCCATAATTACCTATTTATGTACTTACATAAACAATTTCAAAGTTATTACCTTTTTCTAACTTCAATTCATCTATTATTATAATATGAAATTAAAACAATGTGCATCTAGAATGATAGAAAAAAAAATTTAGTAAACAAACTATTAATTAAACTTAGTTATATCAAAATAAAAATCAACGAAAATGTTCCATTTAAATAAAAATTTTCCATCAAGAGTTTTGCGTAATTTGCTCACTATTGTAATAACATAATAAATTAATTAATATAATATTAACTTTAATACTAGGTGTTAAATTAACACAATGTAATTACTATTGACATTGACAGACTGCCTGATATTGAAAAGAGTAGAGTAGCTGAGTGCTGTGCTGATCTAAATTGAGTCTGAGTTTGACTGAATTGGGATTGAATATTGTTATCACAGAGCATAAGTATATTAGTAGTTATGCTCTGTACAGTAAGTATATTTGTAGTTTGTTGGTAAATGACAAATATCTGCGTGTGTGCGTATGTCAGTGAGGTTCTGGATATTCTATCCTTTTATATGTAAACATATTTTACACATTTATATAAATATACTGTGATTTATATTTTTCTGATTATATTTAATTTATTCATGATGCAGGTGACGTGTCATTAAAATAGATATGTGGTAATAAATTTCGATTTTTTCCTAAGAAATATAAATAAATGGAATAACGAACAGTTAGGCCGGTCACAGAAATTCGATTCAAGTTCGATTTTATACATAAAAACGGGGTTGTTTACAAAAAAAAAATAACGAACGTATGCGTTTTGTCCATTTCGAACATTTTATACGCAAGCAGAGCATTCGGTATCCGAATCGGAATCCCGAGCCGAAAGACGTACATATGTGTATGGCGGCCTTTTAATTTAACAAAAAGTATATATTTTACTTTAGTGTATAATTTAATATAATTACAAATTACAGTGTTCACTACATCTTACGTATGTTTATAAAACTAAAATACTATACAATATTATTTGTTGAATAAAATAGCTAAAAGACTCGATTCCAAAGATCTTGGCAAAGGTTTCTAAAAATGGTGATGGGTGTGTTCATTGCTAAAAATATGACGAAATTGCGCCGCTCAATCTTAAACAATTTGTATTAATAGCTCAACAGTATAATATTATATAGTTGTGTATGGAAAGTTATAAGACAATAATTTAATTTTTACTTGTCTATATTGAGACTTAAGTAAGAATGTCGCCTATTGAATCTGATATCGAAGAAAGTGTTCGCGTTCCTCTAAATAGTAATAGTACTGACAGCGATGACAAAGTCGCAAGTGAAATTATTACTTGTCAGCCGGTGAAAGCGCGGGAAATTTATAAAGATGGCGATCAATCAAAATCAAATCAAAACGCGAGTGAAGATTGTGATTGCTGTTTAAGCGTCATATTTTGTTGCGAATTTTGCAAAGACTGGTGCAATATATTTGCATGTATTACAGCATGCCTTGAAGGAAACCTATGTTTGGGATGTATTAACGGGACTTGTGAAGTCTGTGTTGATAGTCTGGAAGGATGCGGAGAATGTTGTGTTAGCTGCAGTACTTCCTAACATTAGTACATAAGTACCAGTACTAACAGAAATATTATTTAATATTTTAAAGGTTTATATGCTTAAATAAGCTAAAGTCATAATGTGCTATTTTTACTACTATATACTTATAACTATAAACTTTGTTTTGTATATATCTACTAACTGCGATAAAAATATTGTAATTAATTATTAAAAATAAGTGCCAAGATGATTAGTTTAATGAGCTTAAATCAAATAATGATCAAATTGGGGGAAAAGATGAGTCCCGTATAAACATTTAAATCATTTAAACAGACGTGTACATGCAGACGGTTATAAATTTGTCGAGTTAATATTTTTAGGCATATTAATCGATATTACCGATATTTTTATAATGGTGGCAAATATTTCTTTTCCCTTACGCTCAATGGAAACATTAAATTTATTATTTTATCTGACAGTATTATATTATGTTACCTACGAAATGTTATCCATTAACAAATAATAGTAAGAATGAGCTCTTACTGAGACATTAACGTTAACATTTAGATTTTAGATAATGTAATTAATTCAGAGGTTCCCAAAATGTGCACTGTAGAAACAATAGAGGAGCGCCTTTTGGCGCTTTTCTTGTTTTGCGTGTTCTTTGCTTTTTTATTTTATTTATTTGAAGCAGGATTTTCACTAGTAGCTATATTGAATAACTTATATAGAGTAAGAAATATGAGTAGAAGTTTTTTTAATCTCTCTTAATTTTTCGTAATGAGTGTAAAGAAATTTTAGCTTCATACTGCGGATGTATAAACTTTTGTTTCTATACATTTATAACTGTAGCTATTTCTTTTGATTGTATTAATTCGATTGTCTAACTAGAGAAGGGTGCCTAAACAAGATACTAATCTTATAAGTGCGCTGCAGACTGAAAAACTTTGGGAACCCATGAATTAATAAATCCTTCCATGTCACATCTCATTCCTTGTTTATGCATACTTAGTACTGCAACTGTCCGGACTACCTATATTGTATCCTCCTTATATCGAAACAGCCTCCGTGGCCTAGTGGTATAGGGCCGTGCTTTACGAACCGGAGGCCGGTGGTTCGAATCCCGCGGAGGGACAATAACTTTGTGTTGTTGTTTCTTAGTTGAGTTAGGGCAATGCGGGCTGATTACCCGATTGTCTGAAAATATACCCGATGATCCATGCGTCGGATGGACATGTAAAAACTCGGTCCTGCGCCTGATCTCTATCCGGTCGTGTCGGATATTCGTCACATCGGTCTATGAAAGTAAAGGAACAGAGAGTGCACCTGTGTCTGCGCGTACACATATGCACTATATCTCCTGCGCAGTTCGCTGATCTCTGAGGAGATTGGTCGCCGTGGCCGAAATTCA
>DWHK01002194.1:0-10195 GCA_018247855.1 Graphium androcles
GTAAAGATAGATCATATAAAATATAATATATAACAGATCATATATACTAAACTGGCGAATCGGTGGAAGTTTTTATCTCAGGTTTGGTAAGAAATTTGAACTAGCCTAAATAGAATCAAGAAAATGTAATAATAAATTAAAAAAACAAAACTTAATTAACGCACATTGAAAGTCTAGCTGGCTCCTGACCTCGGACGTGCCCCATATTTAGGTATTCCATATATTTTAGTTCCATGGACACTGTTGGCTCAATCTTAAATTATTATAACTAAGTGGTCGCAACTTCATAGGCTTAGCTTCACCTTATTGGGACAAGCCGCTTTAGTCGTCCTTAAATGTGATTATAATAATATAAAAATGTTAAAATAGGATGTCCGACGCGAATTTATGCATTAAATTCGATAAAGATTATAGTTATGTATTTATATTAGCGGTAGCTTTTGGTTAAGACGTAGTTTTTCGATGTAAGTCGTGGGTTTGTGGCAAGTGACATTATTATGTACCACGAGCATATCAAACGTGATAGAACTTCTATTAATATAATAGACCTGGCAAATGTTGTCCTGCCCGAACTTTAGCAATGATAACTTCGCCATCTATCGATTAAATTACGAATTAAAATTATCCCGGCCCCGAACACACCAAAATTTCATTATAATCGGCCTGTTTAGGAGAAAAGAGAGGGACACATACGCACAGAAATTATATACATACAATGATGATATAGCTGAAGGTTAGTTGGTATGTTTAATCGCGCTAGTCTGTTACATTACTAATGGGAAAGAAAAAAAAATTATCATATGATAGCCAGATTTATGAGAAATATTTGGGCTACCTAGTATCATGCTGAGACTTGCAGCCGAGCAGCAAATAAAGGCCGATACAACCTCAAGGAACTGTTAGTATTCATATATGCTTATTATAGTAAGCTAGAGTCGAAATACTCGAACTTCGACCGTAAGCTCTTTAAATTCATTTTATCTTATTGTCTAATTTTATTCTTGTGCACTCCTTCGTATAAATTTTATTTATGATAACTGTCATACTCGTCAATTCGCGTAATATTTTAAAGAAGAAATCACTTGAAATATTAGATTTCGTTGTGATGTGTCAAACGCATGGTAGTGTGTTGAATAATTTTGTTCATTAATTTAATGTGTTTTTTATGCGTATTATATAAACGTATTATGATTCTGCGTTTCTTCTCTGAATAGACTTTAATTGTACCAAATTTCAGACTCCTCTGTCCGCTCTATTTGCGTCAAAATGTGTTCAAAATTTTTAGAACGAAAATTAGTGTATTAATAATATAATAATAACAAAACTCTTTATGTAAAATGAAAATTAACCTTTGAAACATGACGTTTTGCCGTTAAATTGCAAGGATTATTATTATTTTCTATTGGCTTAACGTGTAAACATATAAATAACCCACTTTATACGCGGTGCTTTCCGTGAATATAAGTCGTATTTTAAATCGGATCAGAGGGAATAAACACAGGGGAGTGATTTCTGGCATAGTTCCATGTTTCATTCTGCGGGGATTTTGTAAAACCTGTAACTACTTGGCTTCCACCCAGCGAGGGACAGCTGTGGATGTTTACAATAGAATAATTACTTTTTAGCCCTCTATGGTAAATGTAAAAATAAAGGAAAATAGCTAATACGGCCTCACTAATTATTTAAAAAAAATTGGACGTCGTATAATAAGTGAAATATTTATAAATTGATAATACAACTTGATTCTGGCAGAAAGAACATAGTAGTTCTGTTAGTGGCAGCATTTGCCTGAGCAACAGAAAAGTGACCATAAGGAAATAACACCATTTTTCAAGCAACCAATTCCTGTAATGACTTAGAAATAAACACTTTAAGTGAGTAGGGTTAATAAAAATTATTATTTTTAATTTTAGATCAAATGTAAATATAAAAATGATATACTGCTGAGGTGAGATTAAAAAAGAAACAAATATAGGTAGTAATGATTCAATAAAATCTTTGAAGTGTTTAAAATTGTTTACTGTACACTAAAGTGTATATAATAATAAGAAAATGCTAGTAATACTACTAAAAAGCGTTTTCATATTTTTATCGAGTCCATTCTGCCGTAGTAAAACTAGAGGACAATATAATAAATATCAAATGGAGCATGCGTCAGGCCCGATGCTGCGTGGGTTCGCCTCTGCAGCAATTTTTTAATCAATACACACCATTTCCAATATGCCAGGAACTTTAATGTTTAAAATTGCTTTCCAATTGTGCGTATCAATTTGTTCTTTAGTAACCGCTTTTAAACAAAATGGCTTGAGTGTTTGTAATTGTATGTTTTTGATGGTTTTTTTTTATTTTTGATAGTTTTGCGATCCATTAGTGAATCTTCATTATGTTTTTAATGTAAATAGGTGGTAAAACATGGTTCTTCTTCGGTTATTTAGCGGATACAAGTAATACGAAGTTTGTCGCGACGCCAACTTTGATAAACTTGTGCAAAAGTTTCATCTTGCACATAAAATGGTTGTACTGAGGAGTTAATCCATATTAGATATGGCTCCCAAATTTCCTATTATGTCATATTTTTAGTAATCTATTAATTAATACCTGAAGCGAAAACTTTATTAGCTTTTTTTTTTACGAAAATTGAGCTGACGGAGGAACATGAAATTTAGCACAGTTAAAGTTTATAAAGAAAAACAGAAAGCAAATATTATTAAATAATATTTATTAGAAATACATGAAAATAATATAAAAAGTCATTACACTCATTACCATGCCGTTTTTACACATTGAGATGATAAATAAACGTCTAATATGTCAAATGATTTTTTTCTTTATTGCGCGAATTGACAAGTGTGACATTTACTAATATTCCATAAAAAAGGTTGAATTTCGAGCTTTGCGGGTCTCTGATTAATAATAAATCTTCAGTCTGGTAGTTCAATTCCGTACTACCTAGTACATAGATTGTTAATAATTTGATAATTACAGACTAACTTACAGATTACAGAATAAATCGAATCTCTTGTAAAATTGTTGTCCCCATACATAGGTCCCTATATAGCAATATAATTACAAATTTATGGTTGTCAGATTATTTTTATGGCTCGTGTAACATCTAACAGCTTCTTGTTAATTCCATGATTTTAGGTCAGCGAAATATCCATATAAGTGATAGTTCCCTTGCGAATGTCAAAATATGTATCACTAGCAACTTCGTCTGCGTCATATAAGAGAGAATTTGAGTGATTAGGAGAATTTTTGCGACATTATTCATTCATGCTGCGCTCCTATTGGTTACAGCTTGATATTATATAGCTTAGAGCCTTTCTCGATGAATGGGCTTTCCAACAATAAAAGAAATTTCCAATTCGAACCAATAATTCCAAAGATATGCGCTTTCAACCAAATAAACTCTTCTAGTTTATTATATTAGTAGAAATAAATAGGTCTACCTTTTGGTTACGTTAAGTGAAAGTTACATTTTGTCACAATCCGTTTGAAGTACTATCCAGATTAAAAGAAAGATCCAATCGTAAATAGTGCTTGAGATATTTGTGAGTCCAAGTAGTGAACTGATGATTTAGTATTTTATACGGCAGACAAATAAGCGGTTCATTTAATGGTAGGTGGTCACCGCTAACCATGGGCATTTCATACAAAAGAATATTTACAACTTTCCTTAGAACGAACTCTGGGTTGTATTATTTCCCAGTTCAAAAATAGTGTTAGTACTTACTACTATAAGAGTATTACCTTTTCTTCTTAATACCAATAAAGATAATATTTTAATAAGAAATTATATGAAAACTTATGTAGTATTCACGTGGATTGTAGAAAGTCATTTTGAATTTCTATAATTGAAATTCAAACATAAAAAAACAATTGCATTCCGGAAATGCCGACAGAAGTGAAAACTTGAAAAATTACATCTGTATTTTTTGAATCGTTAGTAAATATTTTATTGTACTTTTAAATGAAGTGTTTTTATTTATTATTATAAACTACGACTACAAAAATTTTATTACAATTTTAATTTAATACGCCATTGTACATGAAAATATTGCAATTTTAATAAAATATGCATTATTTTAAATACAAAAATTGCAATCTATTGCTTAAAACGTAAATGTAAACAAACACAATATATGTACATACTTATATACAGATGTGTCGGTAACGGTAACAGTATCGCGAAATCAATTGCTTTTTCCTTCTCAAAAAATGCCGACATGCATGTGTATCTATGTACGTACATACACAATATATGTACATACTTCTGTACAGAGGTGTCGGTAACGGTAACAGTGTCGTGAGTTCAATTGTTTTTTCCCAGATCAAAAAATACCCAACGCGCCTATAGAAGTTTTCACTTCAATTACTCTATCCAGGAGACTCGAAATTAAGTTATTTGAAAGAAAATACTTAACATTTTTAACATATATGCAACACGTAAATATAATTAACCAATTAATATAACAAACAAATATGTTTACCTATTTAATGAATGCGTAGAGCGTTGCTAATACAGGCTTCTACTGGAAGGGCCGCGGGCGTTTCAATTTATTACTGATTCGGCCTCGTATTGTTTCATTTCCATTGAAATATTCGGAATGCATTGTTCCGCTTCAGGCCTGAAACAACGGCTTGTTTGTGCGCTTTTCGTAATAAATCATATCAGTTGGTCACGTTGCCTTTATGTACAATATTTAGCGAACAATAGTTTATCGGTTTCTATATTAGATACGACCAATATAAAGATAGTTGGTCACTTAACACTGATATTAAATTAAACTATTCTTTTGAAAACAAAGTTACCTAAAAATTTTACTCCTAAAGTGTTACAAAGTCAAAAAAAACGTAACATTAAATAATTTTCCAGACTACCCTAAAGAAAGCGTGTCGTTTCCTTCGATTACTCAGCGTGGTCATAAAATTTCTGTAGTCTCATCGATTCTCTGTATTCCCGAAAAAAAATGAGATGATTCAAAGAAGAATACATATTATAATTAAATTGTATTCCAATGTTACATGTGTGTGCACAGATCAATCTATCCAAAGCTTGATAGAAAATCTTATAACTTAGCAAATCGAATTCAAATGCAATGTTTTTTTTTAATTTTCCAAATTTGTATTGAAAAACCACCAAAAAATTCAGTATATATTTCCGACAAAATCCACCTGTAACTAATTTGATAGACATTATAACATTAGCTCAGTGTCCGGGCGCAAGCCTTTAATTGTGTACTCGAAGCGAATCTGAGTTCAAACCGCGATGCCGGCACCACTGAAATTACTTTAAATACTGGCTTTATCAAGTGCTTGGCGGTGAAGAAAAACATCGTGAAGAAATCTACATGTCTAATGTGTGAAGTCCGCCAATCCGCACTGGGGCCGCGTGGTGGACTATGCCCAATACTCTCTGTCTGACTAGGGGAACCCTTTGCCTAGCAGTGGGACAATTTGAAAATAGGCTGTAATTTTTTTCACATTAAACGATAAAAAATATGTATCCGTGTTAATGATGAGTAATATAGCTCTTGAGAGAACATTTAAAAAAACTTAGATAGAAGAAATTAAAATCTTAAAATTCTCTGTACATCTAGGTACCTTAGTAAAATATATTCTGTGTTGTATATACATACATATATACAGTATTAAGCTGAAAGCTGGAGAGGTGAATGTACGCCGGGACCGCAGTTCCACGATTACATTTCTTTTTCGTACTTGGTATCGCGGTTTTGAACGACTCATTAAAGATGCAAAAGGTTTCAAGGAGGAAAACTTTGTTCGCTTTGCTGAGGGTTGCCAGTGGAAAGTTTTCATTTCATAATTAGTTTTTCCTCTCATTTAAGCACATTTTTATTTTGTTTCTCACAAATAATACGCATTAAGAAACTTACATTGAAATAACAATGTTGCAAGGACGCTGTAAAAATTTTCATTATAAAATATTTAAAGAGGAAAGGGAAATGCAGGTGAAACATTCTTTATTCTACTTGCAGCGAATCGATCGTCTTTTATTAACGGCGTTGAACGATCGATAGCTGACAATGTCAATGCCAAGAAGCATATGGAAGGCATATATATATCCACATTTGTGGAAACTTGCCGTATGTCCGTTCCCACGTTTTCGCTAAACATTTAATACAACAAGCAAATAATTTACTAAGACTCAAGAAACGTAAGTAGGGTGAGTATCTTAACCGAATGAAAAACAAATGAAAGTGTAATAAAATAGAATATATCTCGTATTCCACTTTTAAGCTAATTTTTATTGATCAACTGCCTTCGTAAGCAAAATAGCAGCATTATATCAGAAAATATCTCTAAATTAGACTAACGGTAGTATACAACTAAAAAGTAGAACTTTAATATTCATATTGATTAGAAAATAGACCTTAACTTTTTGTAAACTTCTAATTTCTTGCTAAATGGACTGCAGCACTATTGCATTATCATTGTTCATTTATTTTAAAAAGAGAAACCAACACAAGTCTAATTTAAAAGAAAATTCACTCCACATCTAATCAGTCTATCTCAATATACTGATATACAAATTTATCTCTCTATTTATCTCGTCTAGATGATATACAAATTATCTAGACGAGAATAACCAGTTCTGTACAGGACCCGTAATGGTAACAAACGAAACAGACCGAATCTTCAACCATCTTCAAATATCTTCATATTTATTATAAATTCGATATAACGTAGATATAACAATCTTAGATGTTGTCATATACGGACTGGCTTGGCTTATGCACAACAACATGCTACAAAAACTGTTGGACCTTGTGATTAGGCCCACTGATATAATGATATCCTACTAACTAAATTTTGTCCACGGCGGCCAATCTGCTAGAGAGGTCAGAACGGACTATTTACATGCCCATCTGACGCATGGTTCATTTTTAATAATCGATTAGCTTACATTGCCCTAAACCAGCTAAATTAAATTATTGATTTCCTGCAGAATTTCTGACCATGACCTCTAGTTTAAATCAAGGGCCTATACAACTATACCACGGCTGCATTTAATTCCACAAAATTAGATTATCGATACACCCCTTTTTTCATGATTACACTTGGTATCTGTGATGTAAGCGCGATACTTTAGGTTCGTTGTCATTAAGTACTGGCTTGTCAGGCTTCGGACTCGATATATTCCGTGAAGAATATCATTTTTAATGACCGAGCGAGCGAAGCGAGTGAGGTTTACAATTACAGTTGGGGCGAAAACGTAACGCATGTATGTATGTATGTATATAGTGTGTGCAGTGCTCCGATTTAAATGAAATTTGAAACGTGTAGATAATATTAGTACAATTTTTAAGTTCGTTGGACATCAAATTCGGTTCAGTTGTTTAAGAGATATTGAAATAAATGTGAAATAAAATAATAGCGAGGTCAAGCAAGTTCGTGGCGAACTACTAGTAATATTAAGAGCGAATATAAAAAATGTCGTATAAACAGCCATATAGAATTGAAAGTCAGACACCCGCCTAGTCTAAACATGTTCTGTCAAAATTCAACCGCTTTATGCGATGCCGCAATGCACCCGACCTATGTTGCGCAAATTATAAAAACGGCCACCCCGTTCTATTTTTGGCACAATTAATGATACCTACATATGTACTTAAATTGATCTTAAAAAAAAAACCGTTATATGTAGATCCAATTGTTTTGAAATCTCCTATTTATTTCTCCGGTTTTAGTTAGTTGAGATCACTTCATGAGCTAAGTAACTAATCTATCGTAGTATCTTCTTCCTCCTAGCCTTATTCCCAAATGTCTTGGGGTCGGTTTCTGATCCAATCAAATTTTTCCTGAATATCAGTTTTTACACAGAGCGACTGGCATCTGACCCCCACAACCCAAAGGGATAAACTGAATTCGAAGGATGGATTAGTTGTAAGGATATTTGAAGGCACTAACATCCTTTTACGATCGTCAAAGGTCTTCTTTACAACCGGGACCGACATTTTACATGCCCATCCAACGCAAGGATCATCTTAATTTTCAGGCAATCGGGTGATCGGCCCGTATTGCCCTAACTCGACTAAGAAACAACAACACAAAGTCTTTTTTCTCCGCTGGATTCGAATCCATGACCTCCGGTTTGTAAAGCAAAGGCCAAACCACCAGGCGACGGAGACTTTTCAAGTTAACGCTCTTCAAGTATAACAGCTAAATAAGAAATAGTTAAGTATAGCTCAAGCATTTTAAGCAAGGTGTGAGATCTGAAAAAATGAAATACTTCAAGCACAAATCGCAATTCTCCACTTGAGACCTTAATTTATGAGGAGCACTTCTTAGCGCTTGTCCAATGTCGCTTTTTGTGTCGAAAGACAAACCAATTTATTGATATTGCACTTGAAAATGTCACAGGCAGAGTTACATCTATGCATGTATGTTGGTTATAAAATCTACGTTAGATAAAGAGAAATAGTGCAATTGCGCAAAATGTTATCATCGGAAAGTGTTATCGAAATTTACTTAATTTATTCATGTAGCCAATTAACCTACAAAAACGTTGAAATAAAAATAAAGAAAAAGCTATAATAAGATTTTATTTGATACCAACTAAGACCCAAAAATATTATTGATTTTTTTTGTTTAAAACAAATATAATATTAAACTAAACGAACAATAACTCATAATTACAAATAACTCAAAACGTAATACATTTCAATCCTTAAAACTGTTATTAAATTCTTGCCTGCGAATTAGTTTACTTGCTGGCACTCGCGCTGTTAAAAAGCCATCAGAAGAACTAAATATTTTAAAGCGGTCATTTACTATTGGTCATTTAATGTTTAGGACATAACTTTAAAAGTTAGTGTTGATTTTAAATTATTTTGTTTTCGTGGAGAAAATTTTAATCTTGCAAAGTAATTGAAATTTAATTCAACAGAATATTCTATGTGAATGTGACATGTTGTTTTTTTTATAAATAGGGGTAGTCCCTTAAAAAATACCATAATTACATATAAAATTGCTTAATATAAGGTCACACCGAAGTTGGCATTGCAGTTATCTACGAAAATTAATTAATATTTTGTATTTTTCCATTTCCGACACGGTGACATGGAAATCACCTCGAGGTCCGTCAACGGCATCGTTTTGTTTACAATTAGAGTTTTAAAAACATCCTCCGAGGTGCGAGCGGGACGCCCACAAGTGCTGCCCTAGGGACGATCACGTACGTAGAAAGTACCGGATTTATTTTGTACCAGGATACTATTCTGACGCAGGTTTTAAACGCTTTATTTTTTTTAATCGATGAAAAGTTACTTTATTACATAGTTGACCGAGCGAGCGAAGCGAGTGAGGTTTGCAATTACAGTTGGGGTGAAAACGCATTTTATGTATGTAACGCGGTAACTCTCAAACCAATGCTCCAATTTAAATGAAATTGTACTAATATGTAGATAATATTAGTACAATTTTTAATTCATAGGGCGTCAAAATCGATTCAGCAGTTTAAGAGATATTGATATAAATGTAAAATAAAATAACTGCGAGGTCCAAGTACGCGTAGAAATACTAGTTTAATAAAAATCAGATAAGAGATTTTTAGCGTGGTAGTATCCACACAAAAGGTTACATTTTTCATTCTTTTTTTTTTACTTTCCATATTCGATTGCTCTGTTATTACGTAAAAATAGGTTTAGAATATCGGTAGGGATTAAAATATTCAATAATTACGTCGATATAAGAAATTAAACAAATAGCACATTGATTCAGACAATTAAGGGAAAAAAAATATTAGGAAATAAACACGTTTTCAAAACTCTTCATTTCCACTGACGTATGGGATAAAACTTATGTATATAAAAGATGCTTAGTTACATGCTAGTGCAGTTTTGAGCGCAGGTTTCCGAACAGGAATTTCCAAACAACGCAGAACACAGATTTTTCTTTACAGTAATTATAGAAAAACACTTAGGTATGTGAATGCAGTATGCAATTGTGCCATTTTAGGCAATCAGCAATACATCTCTGGGATATGGGAATACTTTGGTGACTTTGGTGACGTTTTGTGACGGTTGGCGCAGTGGCTAAAATGATAGATGCGGCGTCACAGGTCGTGGGTACGATTCCAACCCGGGGCAAATATTTGTTCATACACATACACATAAAGGTCATCCTTTAAATAGCTTTTTCAGATCTGGGTGTTTGTGTCTGTGTAATTTAT
>DWHK01002195.1:0-10194 GCA_018247855.1 Graphium androcles
CAGTGTTACTACTTGAGCAACGGTTCAAACTTAGCTTTTTGTTCCACTATAATATCCATTTCAAGCCAACCGAGTGGAATAAAGAGAGGTAATAAAAGATAACGATAACGGTATTATTATTCCATCACATAATTGTTACACTTTTTATAACTAATATTTAGTTAGGTCGCTATTGGTGTTCATTTTAATTCAAATGCTAAAATGAAAATCCTTTTCAAGTCAATTTATATAAAAAATAGCACTATACCACTATAATCATTGTATTTAATTTTCGTTTGTACGGATTAAATTAAATAAGGAATCATTTACAGCAAAAGCTATTTAAACACAAAATCTTTGTTAATATTTTTAAATTCAAATCAATCATAACATACAAAAACAATATTTCGTTAAAAAGGCAGGATATAATAGGTTTTATATTCAAACAAAAAGGAATACATTTTAAAACAAAAGTTGACAAGTGATTACCTGGCTTACTTAATGGTAAGTAAAAACTTTTATCCAGTAACAATACCAATATTTGAAGAATCAGTGTAGCGTTGTCAGTCTTAGAGCTTTTAGGTCTTCCAGAAGAAGGAGATCACTTCCAGGTCAGCTCCTAAATGCAAACGTATTAGCATTATGTTACGTTACGTTAATCATTATCAAAGACCTTTCCTTTTTACTCCTTGTTAAAGGGTAAGGATATGCTATCTGACAGCCTTGCAAGCTTTATGTGAAATAGCTGCCACAGTGCTCATCACAATCTAAATCACAGGGTTGTACATAATATGATTAAGGTGTTCTAAATGCTTATCCCTCTCCTTTGTTTCTCACGAAAGCAGTAACAAAACATTCATCCTACGGAAGTACTAGATGCTAATGGATGCTAATGAAAATGTTGTGGAAAAATCTACGGTCGTGTCACATTAACGTTGCCTCACATTGTTTTTTCTTAGGTGCTTAACCACGTATTCTGTAAGGAAGAACTTCCGTACCACTAAACATAAGAGAATTGTTCTATGCGGGTGATCCCCGTTTATGGCACCAGACTAAGATCTCATGCTGTCGTCCTTTGCAACTTATCTTTAGAGGCAGATATGTTTCTTCTGAATAATCTCAGTGCTGAAGCTGATGTTATACATCAAAGCCCAGTTTCGTCACCCGTGTAAGTATTTTGCTGTAAACAGTAATCAAGCCTGGACTGTGACCGCGGCTTGGCTTCTAAGATTTAAACCAGTAACTACCAGTTATGCGTATGAAAGAAGTATAACTGAGCTGTCAAGCAGTTAAAAATAGTTTTTACCTCATCAGGTTAAGAAAAGATAAGCAAAATCGAAAGATGAATTTATCATACTTAGGCCACTACGGTTCGCTGAATAATTTTAACACAATCAAATCAACGATTTAATGTCTTCATTAAGAAGTGACCACCACACGTAATTTTTGGCAAATGCTTTTCTTTGCTTAGTTGTAATTAGTGTAATGCTTGTAATAATTAATTTCGCATCACTTTTAGAATGACTATACAACAGCCTAGTATTATGCAATTTTATGCATATTGTATGTAATTGTATGCATTTTATAACGATAGCTTGGTGCGACGCAGCAAATAGAACGTAATTTATTGTCCGTGATTCTATTAAGCCAACCTTGTTGTACGTATAAAATGACCCGTGTCAATACCCTATTTCTCTATTTTTCCATTCCTCGTTCCTTAATAAAATCTCGCATTTATACTGTTATAATTGTTCTGTAACAGATTGTGGCCATTGACACAAACTGTCGGTATCACCAATTTTTGCATTCGGTTTATACATTATCATACGATCATGAGACACTAAAGCAATCAAGGGAGCATTGTCAAAAAAGCAATGGTTTAATAGGAACAAAAATATCTAGTAGCGGTTTATACTCTTAAGTGATTTTCTTAAAATGCTGACCAATCAGGTACTTGTCTAACTTTTTATGTCAAACTTGTAGTTTTTTCATTCAACTGAGAATAACGTCATTCATGCTAGTGTAAAAACCTTGACGTCATTACTTTTCAAAATTCCTTAAAGTCTTCGGTGTTTTTTGTAAAACTGCTCCAACCACATACTCTAAGTTGTCGCATGTTAAGGCCAATGGTTTATTCAAATCATAGTGTACCAATGTCAAGTCGAAGGTAAGAAGGCGGTTGTCCATTTCAAAAGCTCTTTGTTTACGTTTTGACCAGGCCCAAGAACGCGTAGAGTCTAGTGATCGGTATAATGGTTCTAATACGGTGGCTTTGGTATGTATAAATCATTAATACAAATTATATCTGCAGTGCTCGTTTATTTTCCGTTTCAGGTGTAAAATTTTAAATCTAATTTTACTTTTTGTCGGATAGAGGATAAAATCTAAAAATTCGACTTTTTCTTTCGCAAACTAACATTTCATATTGTTCAAACATAATTCAGCCGCCTGTATTCTTCCTAAAACTAAATCTAAACGTTTTTGAATTTCCGCCATAGTTTCAGGCATCGAACATTTATACGACTTAGTTATTATTAACCGTACTTATTAGATATTTTTACAACTGTAACTACAGGTGCAGCCCAGTCTGTTAACGTAGTCAAACGAAGTACCCTTTCTGCTTCAGAATACAGTTTCATGGTACAGAGCGTGCTTCCAGAAATTTAGAAGTAGCTCCAGCTTAATATGTATTGTTGCAGGGTGGTAGTGAGTACCGAGTCCTTCTTTAAAAGTATCCTTGTATTTTAATAGCATCTGGTCACTGTTTACCATTTCGGCACGTAACATTATCAACATTCATTGTTATGTTGAATGGATTTAATTAATCTCGACCCAATAAATTATATCCATTTTCTCTTATCACGTATATTATAATACGTAATTTTTGTACTATAATGCGTAATTGTGATGTTTTTAAATTGAACAGGTAATGTTACTTGCTTAAACAGTCTTACTGGTGTTTTCATCTAGATGCGTAGCGAAATAGACATAGGCAGCAATTTGGTGTGCGGCAAGTCTGAGCAAAGTGTTTACCATATATCTTGTAAGAACTAGCACCAGCATCCACTTCATACGGAAGAATGCGGGTATTGTCATGAACGCTATATATGCCGTTTAAATGTTCTGTTGCCTTTGTTACAAATATTAATTGTTGATTTATTATTTTCTTCTTACTTATAAAAATTTTCTTCACTTCAGTTCAGTCTTTTTTTTAACATATTGACATACAGCATTTACAGTACAGTCGCCGTTCACCATATCAATAACAAAAACGGACATTTACCTTAATTTTCACAGCATATCTATCCATAGGTTATATATATGGAATCGTGTGGACGTCCCGACCAGCACTTTTCATTCAATATAAACTGTGATTTTCTAAGGTCCATATGAATTTCTAGGCCTTAGAATGGCCATGAAGAAGACCAAGATCATGTCGAATCTCTCTGAGGTTACGATTTGTAAAAAAACGTTTCAGGCGTGGCTTTGGAGAGGGTTGACTCATACGTATATCTTGGTCACGTTTCATCATTTAACAAAGACTACCAGATGAAAGAAGTCACCAGGAGAATACAACTAGGATGGGCAGCTTTCGGAAAACTAGATGATATATTTAAATCTAAGCACATCCCACAATGTTTGAAAACCCGTCTTTTCAACCAATGTGTCTTGCCCAGTATGACATGGTGGTGAGACATGGCGGCTCACTAAGAAGATAATGCATACATTAGCGTTGCAGAAAGAGCTATGGAGCGCGCCATGCTTGGCATCACTCTTTTAGACCGAATCCCCAATATTGAAATTCGCAAGCGGACTAAGGTTCAGGATGTGAGCGATCGTGTATTGGGGCTCAATTGGAGTTGGGCAGGACACTTGGCAAGACGTAATGACGGCAGGTGGGCTAAAGCGCTTACTGAGTGATGGCCGAGAAACGGCTGCAGAAAGAGGGGTCGTCCACCTGCGCGATGGTCCGATAATATCCGGGGGACCGTGGGTGTCATCTGGCCTAGATGAGCTTAAAACAAGGCGGAATGGCATAAACAAAGAGAGGCCTATGCCCAGCAGTGGGATCAAAACGGCTGATGATGATGATGAAATACAATACTATCTGTCGACAAAACTCATGTACCTACTATTTAACGGTACTTAAAAACTTTTTTAAGGAAAAAAATTAAAAGTGTGTGCGCTGTTTTTGATGTTAAGCCATGACGAGCCATATAGACTAAACATTACCAGAACTTGCCGTGTTGTGAATCTTAAGAAGGGTTTTGGACCTTACATACCAGACAACCATTTTGGCTACTAAAATTCACTGCCGAAATTGAAACTGGGATTAATAATAACAGGAAAGAGAGTCATGTTTAACCGATTACTCTTGAAAAGGAGGTTGGTTATGTGTTATAAACAGCTTCAGATAACACAAAGTTAGAATAGAAATACCTTAGGAATCGTCTCTTGATTCCTTGTAAATTTTGTTATAATTCTAACCATAAAATTACATACATAGCATAATGTTATATTTATTTTATTTTTATTAATTTTTTTATAACGCTGCCCTTATTACAAGTTTAGAGCTTATGTTACAAGGGCGTTTTACAAACATACATTACACAGACACAAACACCCAGACCCCAAAACAACTATTTGTATGCCATACAAATATTTTCCGCGGGTGGGAATCGAACCCACGACCTGTGGCGCCGCAGCTAATTTCTTAACCACTGCGCCAACCGGACGTCAAATAGAAGTCATCGTTGTTTTTATTTTCTTATTAAGTTATCTTTATTTATATACAGTTGAGTTAAATGGCCCCAGTATGTATTATATTGGTAACAAACTTCATGAAAATTATGACAATTTTAATTATGAATACTAATTTTAATTATTTTACAGTCTCCTTGGAAAAAAACTATACTTTCTATTTTCTCTCTATAGTCTGAAACTCCTAAAATGCATCATTACTTGAAAAACTCTAAAATAATAAAAATCATTAATTATTATAGTAATAAGCAACAATAGTTTAAAAAAAATGTCAACTACCGTTATCCCAATGAGTTAAATATGTTATAGGACAATAAAAAATGCGTTTTATAATATTTTTTTTGGTTTGTAAGGAAATGAAAACATTTCAAAAATGTTTTATTAAAATGATTAATATGCATATTATATTTAAAAGTCCCAGAAAATAATATATATATATCCCTAAAATGTATCATCAAGTAGATTTTGCATGGAGACTTTGTTATCTTAAATTTATAAACAAAATATAAACATTGTACCAAATTGACTAACAATTTTCATTATTTTCTCTTCAGATCGAGCAACAACCAAAGTCAGCCTCAACGTGATTAACGTTTCGTTTGGAAATGTTCACAAGTTTCCAGAATATACTTGAAAATGTTGTAAAACTTTCTAAAACATTGAAATTTTGAAGCCGATAACATTAAAATTATCGAGTTTTCAGAATTCCGAATTCCACATTTTCTTCATAATAGAGAACCAGGCCTTGGTTCTTCCGTGACCCTGTTATTACATTTATATATCAGTATAGGTTCTGATATTAGATTTAATGGTGTACAACACAAACAGACTGTCTAAGGAAAATTTAAGAAATACTTTGTGAGTCCAATATTTCCCCCTAAACGGGTGAGTCTACGACGTGAGAAGATCTAAACCTCCAAAATATTTATTGGCTATTATTTTGTTAATGTAAAGCAATATTTAGTTGTCTCAAAAAAGTGTTAACAACCTTACATAAGAAACTCTAACATTATTATCGATTAAAAATGCGTATATCATATATTGTTACGCTTTAGAGGGTTTACGAACACAGATGTTCCTATTAACATCAGACACCAAAAGAATTAAAAATTCTCTTGGTGCCGCAAAGCTGTATCCTTTACAGTTTCACAAAATGTTATTCTGTTTAAGCTTTTATAATTCTGTGCACTATTTTGCTTTAGAATGTTGCGTAATTTCAGAGCGTTAACAATTTACATTGTCAGAGGCTTACATATTCGCATTACGCTTCGCCGTGTTTTACTTTTGATATGCGAAATATATGCTATTTACTAGCTTAAGCCTTGCTACTTTATAAACGAGTAGTGGATATGTTCCAGAAATTTATGTATAAATTAACTATTTTATTTCACTTTATCCAAGTGTCTGCTATTGTTTACTAGCTCGGGCTACTTAGCGTTATACAGTGCCACAACATTTGGTTCCTAATCGTGGTATATGTAATTGTTTCGATCAAGTCTATAATATAATTGTTTCAATCTTATGGTTTGTCAATATATAAAATCATATGATGGTTCAGTACATCTTACATGCAACTCTTGCGTCACTTATCTACCATTTATTTCAATCGAGTAAAATCTTCTTGTATTCTTCCAGCATACTATCATTATGATCTTTAAGGAGTAGTTTCTGGTAAAAAAAAATATTTAATGAACTGAAAATTAATATAATAATACTATCAAATCCGCTAAACTGCTGAAACGTGAAGTGGATGTACCTAAAATATATTGAAATTTACACTACTTTTTAACAAAAACACACTCATATCATCTTAAGAAATTATTTAGGATTATATTACAACAAAAAAATAAACTTCGAGAGCCATCCAAGAGAATTCTGGCACTGAAAATGTTAAAAAAGGTGAAAATTCACTAAAAAACGTAATTTGGTGATAACTCGAAAACCATGCAACTTGTCCTAGGGTCATGTTAGGCTGGTTCGATGTCTCTTTAGTTGATCTACCTCTGGTGTCACTGTGACGTGCCAGTTATGGGACAGTCTGTATATAAGAAACTATGTAATATGTATACTCTAAGGTGCCCGTACACTGCTTAAATAAAAGTTAGCAGTTACCTAATTTTTGGACAAATTACTTGGGCGTCAAATGATACTTAATTAGAGTTTTAATTTAGATTTTGTGATACTTAATTAGTGTTAAATTAGCAATAAATTATTGCTACTTACATTTGATGTCGAATCGACCGTTTACCTCTTTAGCAGATTTCCAATTTTGAACAAATTATTCTAGTGTAAATTTAATTTTGTGTTTCCTTTTTTACTTACACTTAATTAGCACTAATTTGTTTGCAAAAAAATAATGATCCTGTCCAAATGACCGTTCTAGGTTTATATACATAAGTTTGACCAAATTTTGCATTTCAATATAATCAGTTTTTTATTAAAAAAACTCCAATAAAATCGACTTTAATCGCCCTAGTTTTAGTGAGTAAAAAGTCTAAATGAAAATTTTTTACGTTTATGGTTGCAATTTTTCACAAATAGGGTCACCTCTAAGGTAAGAAAAACTATTATTTACATTGTTTTATAAATGACGAAGTTATTTAGGAATATACGGATACATAGGACACTGAACACCCTGCGTTTCGATGTATAATCGGTAAAAGTATAATTTTTTCCCGATATACATATGTTATACGATATATATACGTTTACGCAAATGGTACTATGTCAGAAACCTTCATTGTAGAGCTAATTGCCAATGTTTTTAAAAAATTGCCTTTGCTGTACAAAATTTTACTTCAATCGGATGGAACATACAAGAACTCTGAGGAAATAAATACACAAAAATTAATTTTTATGTGAAAGATTGTGGTTGCGTAATAACGAATTAGTGGAATAAGAATATCGCCACGCAACATAGATAATAAGATGCAGATAACGTCATAACGAATGTAGCGTCTTACTAAAACTTATTTGCTAAATGTTGTACTATATTTATAGACAATATGACACGTAAGATTAATACTTATTTTTTCACTTTGACACGCATCTCTCCTTGGGTTAGATTTTAAATAAGTCATTAGAGGCAAAATTTCTTCTATAATCTTTTATACCCTTGAAGAAAATATAAACAAGATAATCAGAGTCTAGTAAAAAATTATCCAAAACATTACCTAATTTGAGCGGGTTGTCGCAAGACAAATATTTTTCTCACGCCCGATGAAATTAATAAAACTCTCCAAACACTGTGACGCAAACGTGGCGCAACGCAATTGCTGGAAACGACCTTGACAGCGGCAGCTTGGCAGACGGCTGACGTCAGTGCATCATAAAACATTTGTTTAGAAAAATAATCGCAGCGGTCGTTTAATGTCACCCCCTTGGACGGAGGGGCCTCGCAGTCACATTCAGGGCCCGCTGGACATGACACGCCTGCCTAACCTACCTGGCGTTCGCGATAAACAATAACAACTGCGTCGCAGATCGATTCCTCGATGTTATACTACGTGACACATTCTCGAATATTTTGCGTTCAGAATGTGCCAGATTCAATTTCTCGCCGGTATCATAACTGCTTATAACGACCGGACGCTTTTATCAAATTTTTATAGGGTATATATGTTGTATGTTATTAATAGTAAAATTTAATTATTACGTTAATTTTATAAGAAATAATTTTAACATTATTAGAGCGAAGCAAGTGAGTTTTACAATTACAGTTGGGGCGAATACGCATTTTATGTATGTATGTATGAATGTAACGCGATAACTCTAGAACCAGTGCTCTAAATTTTTAAGATCGATGGGCTTCAAAAGAGTAGTTTAAGAAATATTGAAATAAATGTAAAAAAAATATAACCGCGAGGTCCAAGTTCGCGGTGAACTACTAGTATACAAAATAAAGAAGGTAGTTTCAACCTCGCGCATCACATACACACTACATGATATCATGTTATTACAATAATAGTAATGTTATTGGTAAAAGTAAATCTAGTTATATTTCCATTCGACCTTTTATATTAATAAGTCAATTCCGTTTAATTCCTGAAAGAATTTGCATAACGTATCCGTAGACTTTCAATATTGATGCAATCAATAACTAGTAGTTCGCTGTTAGTATTTTATTTCACATTTATTTCAATATCTCTTAAACTACCAAACCGATTTATAAATATAAATTTTGAGTATGTGTAGGTAATATTACTAATATTACCTACACATATTCAAAATTTCATTAAAATTGGAGCACTGGTCAGAGAGTTATCGCGTTACATACATACATGCATAGTATTTATGCATAAAATGCGCTTTCACCCCTATTGCAATTGTTAACTTCATTCGCTTCGCTCGCTCGGTCAAAAACTTCACTCGCTTCGCTTGCTCAGTCAAATAGTTACACTATAGTTTTAATACAATTGGAGCGAAAACGCATTTTATGTATGTATGTATGTATGTATATAACGCGATAACTCTCGAACTAGATCTCCAATTTAGATGAATTTTGGAATATACGTAGGTAATATAGTACAATTTTTAAGTTCGTTGTGCATCGAAATCGGTTAAGTAGTTTAAGAGATATTGATATAAATGTGAAACTAAATACTACTAGTAATGTATTAATCTATATAAATTTATTTAATAATCAATTTGCCAACTTATGAGCTGACCAGTGACAAATCCGAATCCATAAGCGTAGCCTTGACATCATATCAGCGGCGTAGTGACGAGCCACGCCATTTGAAATTCATGTGTCTGACATATTATTTGCAAGGACAACCGAATTTAGGTAATACGATGCTAGCCTTCAACGATAATTACAATAGGGAATTATTTTTTTGGGTTAAACCCATTACTATGCGTGTGTAAGATCCGCCAATTTCTCTTCACATTGACCATATAACTTCTTCTTTTCTTTCACTTGCATATATGATTTACCTTTACTGCAAAATCAAGGAGTTTTTTTTTGGCTAAAATTATTTCACTACCAACATACACCCATCAATCAGCAAAGGGCTTTGTTACGAATTGTGCTCTTTACACTGTACACAAAGATTGATACTTGTTGTAAAGTATTTCTATGTATGATAAAAAAAGTAACTAACACTTTGGGTGCCTTTATTTAATAGATTTGCACCAAAAAAGCGGACACATAGTTCTCTTGTCTGCGCTTACAGGCTTCTGTTCATGCGTTTTGCAGCTGGTTTAGGTATAACCTCTTTCTGTTCCAGTGGTAAAGTGGTTGTAAGGGACGCAGGACTTGTAACATAGTAAGAAGAAAACAATGAAATAATCAGTTTAAATTTATCGACTAGTAGTTCGCCGGGAACTTAGACCCTGCGATTATTTTGTTTCACATTTATTTCAATATCTCTTAATATACTGAACCGATTTTGATGCCCAACGAACTTAAAAATTGTACTAATATTACCTACATATATTCCAAATTTCATTGAA
>DWHK01002196.1:0-10193 GCA_018247855.1 Graphium androcles
AATCCTTAATATAATCCTATCCCATCCTACCCTTTAACCTGTTTTATCCAATTTCCAGGGCTGGCAATGCATACGCATACGCTCTTCGAATGTTGCGTATGTCTATGGGCGACGGGATCATTTAACATCAGGTGAATCGTCTGCTCGCTTGCCAACCTTTCCTATAAAAAAAAAAAACATTAATTGTAAAAATTTTAAACAGTTACTTTATGTTTATTTTCTTCTACAGAAATGAGAGAAGTAAGAGTTACTACTTACTCTGTATATATCATATGTCATAACTTCTCGATTCTGTTTTGTCCCCTATCAGATATTTATATATAAACCTTACTTTATAATTAGATGGAATACATTTTTGTGCAGTTTTAAGTAGTTGTAGGTATAAGGATTTAGTAGCTTATCTAGGTACACCAAATTACGTGTTTTTTTATTTTTCTAATAAGAAATTTCTTAAACAAATGTATTGTTAAAGAAAACGGCAGGATGAGCTTTTAATATTTAAAACACAGGGTTGCTAAGCTAGAACCTTAATAAAAGACCCGCGTAAAAACTTGAAGCTTTCTATATGTGGACATATCAAAGATGCTTCGCATAAGTTAGACGGGCAAGTAAACAAAAATGAGGTATTTGCTAGAATGCACAAAAAAATAAGTTTGTGACGACCATCAAACAACGTAAGACCAGAATAAAGACGGTTGAAGAATTTCTTGGGCTTGCCATGGGCAACAGACAATGAAAACAACAGACTGCCAGCCTTCAATAATAGAGAGGTATGGAGAGGTGAAGAAGAAAATTGAACATGTTTTTGTTTTAATATAAATAGGTAGGTAACCTTACTTATGACTAAAACGTAATGTAATTAAAATTACGTAATGATTCCTTTGAAAGTGAAGTTGAAAGACATATGTGAAAGAATAATTAAGCTTCTAATAGGAAACAATATAATACAAAATTCGTTATCGACAAAACTTATTAATAAGAAAGCGATAAACCTCGAATGAGCATATGAAAACGTTCGGGCTATATCAGTGTGCAGAAATTCTAATCCAATTTTGTTATTACGTTCAATTTGTGTATCCAATCTCGTTGAGTCAACAAGCGCCGGTTACGTTCGGTGTCTTACCCGTATAGCTTTGTAGTAGATCCTCTTAGCTTAAACTCCATTGAAATTGCTCTTACATTTAGCAGTGAGCAAGCTGTTCAAGCAAGTTACGTGCTTGATCTATTTGGCTAATTAGATTTAAATAAAATAAAAATAGGTGAAGATAATATTTTGCGTCTATAGTAATAAGCCTATTTTCATTTAAGAGTTGTGGTGGGCACATTAAAATTAAATAAAAAAAAATAATTTTAACGACGAAAACAAAATGTTATTATTCAATATTAAGATAAAGTAGCGTTTAAGGAACACGTATTTGTTTAAAACTAATACGATCTACAGTTATAAAGTAAGTACTTTTATCAGGCAGTAAATTCTAAAATCAATAGACACTCAATTATTTATGTAGTGTGAAATTATTTTATTTTTTAAGAATCGTGATGGAACCATTTCAAAATATGGTCCATATTGGAGACCAAGCATATTCTCTATTAAAAATGTTGTAGTCGCATATAAAAGCTTATGTATTATTCATGGCCTGCATCGCCTCTTTCAGAGCCAAATATACATACGTAGCTGTTACATTCAAAGCTAAACTTTTACAGCTTTTTTACACTTCATTGAGTTTTTAAATTTACAACTGCGACTGGCTTTCTGTTAGAATGGAGAATATATATATATGTATGTATATTTTTAATAGGAAAGGTTAGCAAGCGAGACGGTTCATCGATGTAATGTGATCCCGTCTTCCATGGTCACATGCAAAGAGTTGGGAATCGCACCCACGACCTGTAACGCCGCATCAAACGTCTTAGCTACTGCGCTAACCAGTAATCATATCATACGTAATATCTGTACGAATCGGTAGCAATTTGCAATTTAATTTAAAATTTTTGGGATCTCGCCTTTTCTTTGAATTCAAAGATTGTCTACATTGCCAGGAATTTCATAACTATGTCACATTTATAATAATACTTTAATTTCTCATTATTTTGTTATAACATTTTATTTTAGTTTGAAAGTAAAGATAATTTCCTAAGGTCATAAAATGTTTTTGCATCTCGATGCCCGTAACTTAATTTAATAGCGGAAATGTATAAAGGTTTCGAAAGGTTCTGAGCCAATGTGTCGAATAACCCTCTCATTTTATGAGACCTTATAGAGCATTAAGAAATATCATAATAATCCAACGCAGCTCGTCCCAACGGCTCCCTGACGTCACATGCCGCGACTGCCTCTTCAATTTTTCCGCCTAACTAGACCGGCGGATGGTCGAATTTCTTCGCACCGTCCTCCAAGCCAAACTCGTCCCTAAGTTTATGGCAATATGAAACTAATTCGTTTAAATGTTCCCCTGTACTTCCTTTGAGCAGGGTATACTGCCGTAACAATATCAAGGTGGGACATGATCCGGTTAATGAGATGGCCACATAGCCGGATCTTTTCATGACCTCTCGCCGACTAAACGCAACGCTCGCGTTTTGGCTATTTAAGGACTAAGTGGCCTTGAACAATGAGAGATTATTTTAAAAAGGGCTAACTTCTGGTAATAAAAGTTAGCTGTCTACTCAAAATTTTATTTAAAAAATAAGACTAAATAATCTTTACCGTAAAATTTAGCGTTTCCGTCATAAATACGTAAATAAGAAAGTTCGTACCTTTTCGCTAACGAAACAAAACCATCACTAGGGTTCTCGCTAATTATAATATTGGTATTTCCATAAAGCGAAGATTAGTCTAATAGAGGGTAGCCGAAAAATTGAGGTGAATAATAAGTATTTCTATTTTTGCTTCTATTATTTTGAGATTCCTCATTTATAATAAAGGTTGTCTAACTGGTTATGTCGCTTCTTAAATATGTATAAGCTGTTTTCGAATAATCTGGATACATATTAAACTCTTAAATAGACCGATTTAAAATAGATAATTTCGTCACTGAATATTCCAAAAAATTTAATTTTTTGGAATATTCAGTGTCTTTTGGGAAAATTCAGTACGGTTTCAATCTTTGTTAAATAATGATTCGTCATTCCAGTTGCTAAAAAAAATTCTAATCATCTCACCAATAACGATCAATTCGAATGTCATTACAAGCGTTTACATAAACACCATACCTGAAACAACAAATAAGTAATTTTGAAATTATTGATATAAACATTAAAAAAGATAAATTGGCAATAAAATCGTGTACTATTTAGTATTGACACAAAGAGAAATGTTAAAGAAACTTTAAGGTAAAAGCTGAGAAATCATAACCAAATTCATACTCAGTACGCCTCGAAGTAGCTACAAAAACTTTTTCTCTTCACCGCACGCGAGATCCTATACAAGGATATGATTACCCTGCGATATTCCATTTCACGAAATTGAAATATACTGAGATATAAATTTTTTGTTGGTTTGGCTAAACTATGTGTGGACAATATTAAATTAACAAAAAAATATTTGGGCTTTAATTCCTTGTATTTATGTTATGGGAATATTAATCACCTCTACGATAGCCTTAGTCAGTTGCAGTTATAAAACATTATATATAAGGTCTTTGAATATCCCATGTACAGTAATACAAAGAATATTACAACTCTATATACTGATAGATTTGAAATTAAAAAAAACATACTCAACGCTATTTAATATTCAATTAATTAATTAATTTATTAAATATTGTTATCTTAAATGGAAATGTCATCCTACTTGTGGACTTTTACTAATTAAGAGATAAAATAAAAAATAGATAAAAAAGAGATCAGATAAAAAGATTTATCAGCTTTCAAAACAATATGTAGAAGAAAAACAGAAAATAGAGTTACGAAAATGTTATAAAGATTTACACATTTACACTATAAAACTTCATAAATTATGCGAATCGGACTTTCTATGTCACAGGTGAGATTTGTGAGATTACGCAATATGACCGGCATTTTAGTGCCGTCTCCAAAAACAACACAGCGGTAAAGTCTCTTTGAACTTGGCCGCTACAAAAATATTATCTGGGTCTGGTTATAAACGTCGGCGTCGGTGGATAGGAAGCGCGTATCGTAAGGCGGCGATTAACAGCGTCCGGCCGTAGGCAAATAGTTTGCGGAAAAACAAATCAAGAAAGTAGGCGAAATAAATGAAGATAGTGTCTTCTTAAATTTATTGAATTCACAGTCAGAATTATACAAATGTGCTGAGGCCAAAACCTAGTAGATTACTATGCCTTCCGCAGCCGCATCTAAGACGAGGTCAAACTGTTCACATGTATTACTTTTACGTTTTTGGGTTTGTTCAGTTTTCATTAATATTATCTGTCATCTAATGCAATGTATCATAAAAGAAAAAAAACAAGATAAAATAATATAATGTCTGAGACATACGCGGCATAGACAATATTCTGCATTTTAAATTAAACAACTTTACGGTTTTCAGGTGCTACCATCTGCTTGGGATCCTATTATATATAAAATCAAGTCAAGACATAAGTACAACACTTTAAGACTTCAAGATACAATAAGCAGTTTCTGCGTGGATCGGAAAAAATGAATTTTCAAAGCTGTGGTACGCCGGATCAACAAGTGACATCAGTTCGTCAAGCACCTCAGTCCTACCCGTGACCATTAATGATGCGAAGTATTCGACCGTCGGGTAATAAAATTTTAAAATAAACCACGATAAAATCAGTAATATTGTTTTATTTAGAAAGATAAAATAACTTGCCTTGCCTTGAATTGCTAGTGAAGAAAACAATACAAAGAAGAAATTGATTCTTAGTCCTATATGTGTTACACGATTGATCCCTTATAGGCGTAAAAAGAAATTCATAATTCCTAAGTTAATGATACTTGGATTTGTGTTTCCACCCTTATGAGAATAATAAAAGTAAGAGGGATATCCATCGTATAATATATTATCGTATAAAAATTTTAAACCCAATAAAAAAAGTCAAAATGAGTTTGTTTTATTAAGTCATTGCCAAAGTGAGTAAACATAATGTTTAATATAAAGTTTTTCTATTATACTTGAGTAATTCCGAGCGTTAAAATTAAAAGAGGATAACGATAATCGACAGCCATTAGCGTCCAGAACTTTGATATAGAAATTGGGGAATTTAGACTTGAAACTCTGTTTTACAAAATCGATTATTTTTTATTAAGCTCAGTTGCTTATAAGTTAGTCATGAAAGTTTTTCAACATTATAATAATTTCATTTATTAATTTAATAAATTGTATGTAAGTAGTTAAGTAATATAACAGAGGGATTCAGCGTTTATAAAACGCCGAAAATATTATACTGCTTAAAAAGTAGTACAAGATAATGTGTAATAACATGCATGTATGTATATAACCTAGGGCAACCTAAAAGGCTGATCAGATTGTAAAATGAACAATAGTTCATTTTACAATCTTATTAAGCTCGTTTATCATTAAAATCCAAATTTTTATCAAATAGCATACTTAAGGATTATATAAAACAACTGAAAAGTCGTTTATTGGGTCAAGATATATAAAGAATTATTTTTATATCCATTATATATTAAATTATTAAGGAATCAATCAATAGAAAGTTTATTTATATAACAGAAATATAATTAAGTTATAACAAAAAATACAAACAAAGTTGCATTCTTTCATGTAGTGATTGTATTTATCCCCACACTCCTCAAATAAACTTTTGTCAGATTCGTTTTAATATGTTAAGATAAAAAGTGACAGACCTGAAAAAACAATCTTCATTAGCTAAAATGCGAAATTTACTACGTGTCGCACATGTTAAGATAATGATACGGTTTGTCCAGAGAGGCGATGATGTAATCCCTTTATTCATAGCGACACGTCTCCAAAACAAAATCCCATCTATTTCAGAGTAAAGTAGTTGCGATTCTATTTTATTGGCCGGTGCCAAATGTGTTAGAACAATACAGGCAGTGGTTTTAGAGTATGAATTATAGGCGGAAGCGGGTATGAGGAAACTCAAATTAATTTTTTAATGTAGTAATACAATATTTTCGAAATGTAGGCCACGCTGTGACTAAACCTTTGTATAATGTAATAATACTAGCAGTCCGTTAAAAAAATATGGGCACGAAATAGTGAATGAATATTGAAATTTACGAAATATCATCATTAGCCTAGACATAGGCCTCTCCCATTGCACGCCATGCACTACGATCCCCGGCTATCACATCCAGTTCTTTTCAGCCACCCTGTGAAAATCGTCGCTCCGCCTTGCCTGAGAGCATCTAACGATAAGTTTCCCAAGACGCGGACTACACTCTTTTTTGTCTTATCTAGATTCATCCAGAGATCGACGCGTAATGACGATTCAGCTAAGTCACCCAGCATCCGTTAAAAGTCTTCCAAAATTTTGCAAAAGTGAGATGTACTCACCGTTTATATTTGTGCCCACCCTCTCCAATCTAGTGTCCTAAACATATCCTACAAAGTAGTATTAAACAATTTGGGAGAGATGACAAGCTCCTATCTGACTCCTAAACTCGTGAAGTCCGTTGGTTTCCACAACCGGACGGTTAGCGTAGCTGCATTATACAGACATATCAGCACCTATATATATCCACCAGTCGACTTTGCAACGTTGCAGAGACTCCAGAACAGACCAGATCTCGACGAAGTCGAATACTTTTTCATAGTTCTCAAATGCTAAACATAGCGGCTGATTATACTCTTTTGACTTCTGTATTCTCGCACTTTACGCATGCAATATATGTTGCCATTAATTCGCCAAAATCAAGCTAAAATTCGTCAGTTTATTCCGGTAGCTAAAATTAGTCGAGTCTTCGTTCAATACGATATGATGACTCTTGAAAACAACTTAGAGACATGGCTCAAGAGTGAGATATGTTGATATTTCTTCAGTGGAATCTAGTCTCTTTTTGTAAAAAAAACAGGATGACTTTTATGCCATTCCTGTAAAGTTCTCCTATCAAAGAGAATTGAATTAAAAAGCTCTTTCAGTAATGGAGTACCATTCGATTTCAAAAGCTTTGTTGTAATTTCATTCTCCCCAGGGGTTAATCCATTCTGAAGCTGTTCAAGAGCCAAATCAATTTTGTTTAGGCTGACATCGGGAAGATCTTCGCTGAATCTGGCGATTCAAAGTGGCTCTTGCGTTCTTAGTATCGGATTCAGGTCGAGACGAGTGCGAGGCGTAAAGCTGACCATAGATGCCCTCAACTTCCGACGAAAGCTCTGACTTTGAAGTGACTACTCTCACGTCCACTGTGGTTGATTCGTTAGGTGGCTTCTTCCAATGGATTTTACAAATACCTTCTACCCCCGATTATGTTCAAACACATCTTTTATTGAGATTGTATTGGAGCATCCACAATCAAATCGTACTATTTTATTTATTTTGTAGATGAGTATTCTACGAACTGACTGGTCATCGTCGAAACTTCGTCTATGAGCCTGTACGCCGCAACTGACAGAATTTCATTCATTTATCCCTGAGAACGTGTACTAGTCAATCTCCTTTGTGGTTTCTACGGTGGCAAGTCGCTTTTCCAGATTTAAACAGAAAGTTTCAGATCCTACAACTGTTTGGAGCAAATTGAGTCGGATCGTGGACATCAAAAGGACACGTTCAAGCTTAAAGAAGCTATTCAGGGAGCTTCTTACAGGTCGGTGATGAGTTCCAGTGTTGAATCTGTTCATCACTAAGATGTCTCTGAATAAGATTCTTGTCCGCTATGAGGAAAGCGATCTCATTTTTTATCATAGTCCAACCCCTTTACCCCCTATGATTTCTGCTGCCAAAACTATGGGATTCTTCACCGACTCTCCACAGCTCTGCACTCCTACTATGGTAACAAAATATATTGATTATAAATTTAAATATTTTTATCACACGTGTTTATTTTTTCCTACTGAGTATTAACATAGATGTGCGTGATAAACATAATGTTTTTCATCTGTGTCTATGTATGTTTGTCTTTATTACCTTATATTAGTGCATTGGCTAAATGAACATCTATGTTCAAAGTATCGTTAGATTTGTCTTGCCAAACCAATTCCTTCCTTAGAAACGTAAAAGAAAATCATATAGGATGAAAATTAAATGGGTAACTTGGGGATTCATAAAATATCTGTCACTTTTTAAAAAACAACCATAGAAGGGATATTATTTTTTAAGGGGTTTGATATGGATACTACGAAAATATACACAACTTATGGATATATAACCTCTATAAAATTACCGTTAATATATATTTGGTATATGTATGTATGTTAACGGTGATTTTTAGGCAGTCCCGTTTTCTATTTTTAATATACTTATACTCGTTAATTTTATTTATAAAACGTGTACTTAAACACGATTTTGTAAGGTCAATCTTACATGTTTAAAAGTGGTAGAGCATCACTTCTTACATATAGCTCTCGCTGTACATATTAAGCCGCTCGATCGGGGAGGTACCACCGCCTTAGATAGAGTACACCGGGCTTGTGTAGTCACCATGCGGCTAACCTTCAGTTTCAGTAACATTAAAAATTTTGATCGTATATTTATGAAGCAGTCAAAATTTATATTTTAATTATATGTCGTGTTGTTCAATTCTCACCGGAGCCACGAGACCAGTTTTCCATATACGCACAAAGGAAATCTGTGTATCTATTTTATTTCGAAAGAAAATAAACACAGAATTTTTCGAATACTGCGGAGAACAATTCAGTTGTAGGTAGAGAGTCATTTTATATTTAAAAAGACATCATATAATCTAACATCTTACAATTTTTTAATAACAATAAGTTTTTTGAATGAATCAGCAGTATTATAACAAAAAGCATTCGATGTAAGAGTAAAATAATCTTGCTTTAGCCTGTTTCAGTCCTCATGAAATATCATGAAAACTGTCATATAATATTTCATTACCTTGTACTATCGATTCGCTTCTGCTAACAACATAGTCACAGCCTAACGCCAAGCCCTGATGGCTCGTTCACGTCACGCATATGCATTCGTTTTCGTGCGACTGAAATATGAACTCCACATTATACTTAAACTTTTGTCATATTTTAAATTCTATGCGACATCATGTAAAGTTTAAATGATTTGCGTTATGAGGCGAATGTAATACTTACGGAGACAGTTATGTAATTTAAATTTTGTAGGTTAAAATGTTAATCTAACAATACATTCACATTATTTTGATTAAAATAAACAATGGTTTCGGCTTATGCTTTCGTGTTACCAGTTTTATCGTTGAGTGAAATATTTCATACTAGCTATTACCTGCGGTTTCACCTGCATATTATTGCTTTTAGGTTTAAATTTTTTTATACCGAACCTAAAATTCTTATTCAAAAATAAAAGTAGTCTAAAATAGCCTACTTTTAATATAAATTCATATACATGTAGTAAAAAGCGGTTATTTTATTATTACAAACAGACACGGCAATTTTTTTTTATTTGTATAGATAGATGTATAGATGTTTCGATTTTTGTGTACGGAACCCAAACTTATTCTCAAAAATAAAAGTAGCCTATTACATCAGCTATCCGCCAGTGAAAGTTCCGTCAAAATCGTTCCAACCTGAAATTAACTGGAACAAACAGACAGACAGACAGACAAGAATCGCAAAAGATGTTATTTTGGTCTTTGTAAGGTGTATATACATTCATATGCATGTAGTAAAAATCGGTTATTTTATTATTAGAAACAGACACTCCAATTTTATTTATTTGTATAGATATATAGGTGTTAAGATTTTTTTGATACGGAACCCAAATTATTTTTCATAAATAAAATTAACCTATTTTACTCTTCATTACATTAGCTATCTGCCAATGAAAACCGCGTCAAAATCGGTCCAGCCGTTTCTGAGATTAGCCGGAACAAACGGACAGGCAGACAAAAATTGTAAAAAATGTTATTTCGGTATATGTACCGTATATAAATTCATATGAATGTTGTAAAAGGCGGTTATTTTATTATTACAAACAGACATTCCAATTTTATTTATTTGTGTAGATGTGTAGTCGTATAATTTTTTTAATACCGAACCCAAATTCTTTTCATTAAAAGTAGCCTATTTTACTCCTTATTACATCAGCTATCTGCCAGTAAAAGTCCCGACAAAATCTGTGCAGCCGTTT
>DWHK01002197.1:0-10192 GCA_018247855.1 Graphium androcles
GCGAACAGCCGTGCTTAATGCTGCTGCATCAAGGTGATTGTCGTGGCGCAATATTGAGTTAGTCGAGTTGTCTGATAAACTACCTCCTGCTGAGACTCCAACAGGGGACTTGCTGGGTTAAGTTGTTAAGTCTGACGAGCAGTCACACTTAACATAATTACCCAGTCTACCGGCGCAATTTGGATGTGCGCCAAAGTTCTCTAGACAACGAGTTAACCACAAAAAGGTTTAGTTATGGGTTTATGAGCAATGAGTTTAGCCAGAAATGTGACGTTTGCGATTGATCATGGTTTTCGAAGAACTTGAAGGTCAGGCGACCCATCGCCTTTTGTGAGTGGCGAATCGTGCGGTCGCACAGAGCCTCGCGGTTTAATAGTTAACATAAAATACAAATATACTCAATGTTAAAGTAAAAAAAATAAAAAAATAATAATATTACTTTAAATTTCATTTAAATTTAAATTTTCAGCTAGGTTCATTATTTCTCTTGGCGTTTTGGAACTGAGAATTGTTTGTGGTAGTTTTTAAATTGAATCCAAATAGTTGACAGTATATTTTTGTCTTGCATCGTATTTTTTAGTTTGTCGGTATTGATTTACTGTATGAAACTTTTCCATACTTGATATCTTGAGCCAGTAAATAGGAAATAGGATTCAAAACTTTTCTATGGCGTACCATCTGACACAGATGGTCACTATGTGTTTCAAAAGTGTTAGTTTATACCTCCCTGTTAGACCTTCTGGTCTACCCTCATTCAGACATAACATTTTTATTTTATTATATTTATAGTCTCGGTCGTAAGTCTTAACTCTGGTATGGTCGTTCTTGCAAGATGTTAGCAGGATGACATCGAATCTAGACAGTGATGGTAATGCTCGAGAGGATAACAGCAGTCCAGCCGCCATATTAAACAAGTATAACATTGCCTCCAGGTTTAAAAGCATTCTTGTTACATTGATGACTGAAATAGCGGTAGATTAATTTATGGTCTTTCAGATTAATCAATACTGAATAAATTAATCGATACCGCATAATAGAAAACCGAATTTGTAGGCACTTTTGTAACTTTAAATTCTACCTTTAATAATAGTAAAATATATGCCGAGGAGCAGGTGTTAGAACACTACGCCAGAGATTCTTCTTTATCTCGTTACAATGCGGAAAGCACTTGACACCATAGACGTTCGTAAATCAATGGGGACCCATGTGATTTCCGTTATTATTCTGAGAACGTGTGCTCCGGAGTTACCACAAGTATTAACGTGTCCTTTCGTTTTTAAAAACGCTTTTTTATACGAATTGTTGATTGGATTTCTTGGCATCAAACGTACATTCACACATACATACATTCCAAATTTGATTTAAATTGGAGTACTGGTTCGAGTTATCACGTTACATACATGCAATCATAAAATGGTTTTTCGCCCCAACTGTAACTGTAAACCTTACTCGCATCGCTCGCTCGGTCAATTAATGTTTGTTTATTATTTTAAAATGACACGATATTAAATTTTTTTTTAATAACCTACTACTTTTAAATAAAACGGGCCTCGCAAAATACTTCTATACGGGGCCTCGCAGTAGCTAAGGACGCTCCTGCTCTCACACTCCCGCTCAACGATCTTCTTCCGGACCATTAATTACCTCGCCACTATCGCCTGCCTGTACTCCTGTTCTCGCACCTCTCACGCATCCATGGTATTGGCATCACCTCGTGGAGTGTGGAGGCGAGTATAAACTTGCGTATCCATCTCCGCCAGTATGTCCAGAGGTGAAAACCGATAGTTATCGCTTCAGAATAACCTCGTATTATCTTGATAGCCATTCGTCGTTGTAGGCTAAGAATTTTACTTCTGTACACCACTATAACAACGAACACCTGTTTATCGGTGATACCAGACGGGTGCACCATAAAGAACCATGGTTCGCACAACACCCGGTCGAGGCGACTTACTTGGTACTCGATCAATTATGTGTAATAATAGAAGAGTAAAGATCACATAGAAGCCATATTATTCGATTTGTGAGTAACTTGACCCCTTTTTGCCAAAACAAACTTACATATGTCTATAGAGGTTTTTATGTCTATAGACACACATCATGGCCGTTTCAAATATAGACACCAACGTTATTGATCCAAATACAACTCTGTTAGGAAACGTCCGTGTAACGTCTGTTTGGGATTCAATACCTGGGGACCAATTCATTGACACAATACATTTTGGTTGAGACACTTATTATTTTGACAAAAGATTACAAAGCCGATTTCAAACGGCCATTTTTCGCTAATTTACAAAATTTATATTTCGTATAACTTTTAACAGAATGAAACTAAAGCCGTCGTTTGGTCATTTTATTCGTGAGTTCCGGTTTATATCTAACGATTGTGCATGAAAGATTTCTGTTCAATTTATTTAATTTTAGATTAAAAAAATTACAATCCATTATTTAATATCGCCCCGTTCTTGTCAAAAAGACAAACGTATAAATGACATACATGATTGGAAAGGGCTACTCAACAGCAATCCAACCCATAAATCACCATATGATGGACTAAGGTAGAGGTGACTGATGGGTTTCGGTTCGTTAAAAACACGGCCGTGTCCGCGCCACAGTCGCACCCCAATAATTTTTGCTATTACTTTGCTTTAATTATGATAAAAATAACTAATGCAATGAAGGTCATTGGTATGTTATGAATAGAAATATATTTCACATATAAAGTAACAAAAATTATGAATATAAATTTGTAATAAATGAACTGTATAAAATGTTACAGTAATTAAACCGTTACAGTATGATTTAACAGAAAAAAACTAACAGTTTGGTTTATTAAATAATTGAATAAGTTCCGGTGAGTATTCTAGTAAATTCTTTAAAGACATTGCCCGGTCTTTTGCAAATGATTCTACACGTTGATGCAAATAGTCTTTAGAAACTAATTTCTCGACATAAGTTTCTTTGTCAGTTTTCGAAAGCATTTCAATGTCTTCCAACAATTTGTTTAAAATTATTATTGCTTGTTTATCGTCAAAGCAAGTACATAAATAATCAAATTCCTGATCAGAATATTGTGTACCAATATCTTTTGTATTTGAGTCAGATAATACTGATTTTATGGTTGGCGTACTTTCTTTACCTTTTGCCTTTTTGACTAATTTTTTTAAAGTAGTCAGAGAGCATTTTTCGTAATTAGGCAAATCTGGATACTGAAACGGAGACATTTTTCTCATGTAAGGAGGCAAATGATGCTCGAGAGATTTCTTCGCAATTCTTACACATTCACAAGATCTAGGTTCCATAAATTGAAAAAAGCTTTCCCACTTTGGTTCCCGAATATGTGCGAGTTGTTTCTTCTGAGATAATTCCTCAGTATCTAGAATTGGAGAGGCAAGACTTTCTTCAATTTTTTGTTCATTCATTACTTGAGTTGGACCTTGAGTATGTTTTTTAGAGCATAACGGTATTTTACACGAGCATAGAGAAACTGTTGGAACTTTCGTGTTTGGCATTTCTTTTTGTAATATTTGCATCAGAGAACTCTGCTCTTTTAAATCGAGCAGTTGTTGTGACGCCGTGTATCTTATCGGAATGTCATAAATATAGTCATGATCATCCTTCAAATCTTGCTCTTTTGCGCGCTCTACGTTGACAAAATGCTCGACTTTATCAGCGAATTCTTCTAAGTTGCTGCAGGCGGCGTATATACATCTTTTGTTTACTACAATTACAGGCAATTGAGAAACGCTTGAGGTACTAGGTTTAGGGCACAATTCTTTGTCAATTTTTGGTATCAAACCTTCATCGCAAAAGAGATAAAATGGGCGTACTTCTGGTTCAGGTGTATGGAATTCATCTTTTTCATGTTGAAACAAACTTTCAGTGCTCGGGTTCTCAATAGCGGTACTTAGCTGTAACAACATTAATTTTTCAACGTTCAAAAAGAAGTCCGCCTGTTCGGGCACAGCCTTCAATGAGTAAGATATAAATTCTTGGAATTTTTTTATTACTTGGCATACTTTCTTTTCCCATATATTATTAAATATTTCTCGTCTTCTCTCATTTTCCTTAGCCACTACAATTTCTATATCATTTCTGCCAATTTCGTTCTCCAGCAATTTTAGTACTTTTTTGTGCTCATGTTCTGCTTCGTACAATGATTTCTGGCATTCTTCCCTCTCTTTGATTGCGACATAAATCTGACAAGCTAAATTTTGACACTCTAGGTATTTTCGAATTTTTTCAATTGCTATATGTTTTTCTAGATTGATATCGTGTATCTTGTTACTCAACTCAGATCGTATTCGCTCTACATCATGGATAAATTGCTCTTTTAACTCCTCTTTCTTCTTTCCTAATTTTTCCGTGTAACGATCATACAGCATTGTCGCTTGCTTTTTTAATAATTTGTGATAACTATTTGTCATTTTTGAATAAACTTCGTCTTTTACGCGATTAATTTCTTTAATGGCTCCATCCAAAAGTATCCTCTCAATTCTGTTTAACGACGAGGTATATAATGGTACAAACTCATGGAAGACATCTTTAATTTTATTGGAATTTTTCAGAACTGCCTTTTTAGAGAGTTCCATGTGCTGTCTTCTGCAACAATCTTCTACATTAATTTTCCAATTTATATCGTTTTCAAGAAGAGCGTAATGAATTTCTTGTTCTTGACTTTTAAGATTATATTCTAGTATCGCATTGCCATAATAGGCTAGCCCATTGTAACCAAGTTTTGAAAGAAATTCTTTCTTCAATGGTCGGAGCACAGTTTTTCCCTTTAATAAATCTTCTGGTGGAGCGTACCAGTCATTACCGCCTCCCTTTAACGGAGGTTCTAGGCCAGCAAGTTCTTTAAGTTTTGGTGTCATGGATTTGAAATATATTTTGGCCAAGGCTGGGGACATCGCCTTTATCATCACGCTTTGTGTCGGAACTTGATTATTTTCGAGATAACATTTTCTACGATAATAATTTTCACTGAATCTATTCATTTCCTCCGGAAATTATCTCAGCTCAAATTATATTAATAAAAGAAATGTCATGGTAAAAACATATGTGTTCGATTTTAAATTGTTACTTGTCACAAAATTATTTAATAAAAAAAATTAAAAACATGTTTTTTTTTGTCTTATCCATTACCTATCACTTATCTTATTTTCTCCATTTTAATATATGATCTAACATTTTTTTAAACACATGCTTAATTATTTGTCAAATTTGTATAGGGTTGTTAAATACTACCTACCTTATGCCATCTGTTGGAGCCGAACGAAAACTATAACGAACTATATATTTTACTGTTATGCAAGTGTACGTTGAAATAAAACATATAAGGTATTAGGACATGATTGTTGGAATTCGATAATGATTTACACCAGATATAAGTTTTCATTAAGCTCATGACAAAATAATGGACTATTAAATCTAGTTTCAATCTGTACATTATGTATTAATTTTTATAAGATATTAAAAAATCCTACGATCCGTAAGTAAAAATAACATTTGTTTAAAATCACAGACGTTACGCTCTCAGGTGGGCAAGTCATAGAATACAACCCGCATCGCCGCAGTTTTGTTATGCTCTTATTTGCTGTTCATGACAAACTTGAAAATATTTCTTTTTTTATAATTTTCATGCTGAACCCACAGATATAATTTTTTTTATATTTTTGACTTGTATAGAACCACCATTTGACATGAATTCAGAGCAAGTATTATAAATACAGGCTCGAGGGACCACACATGCACGCACGTACACACTGTTAATTATATTTTACAGACATCCATTATATTTCGATTATATTTGGCGTTATGTGTGCGGTTTTACTCTCATCCGGTAAAGAGGCAGTTCAATTGTTCATATCTTTCGTTAAAAAATATCATTAATAAATCAAAATACTCTATTGTACATACAGTCTTTACCACAATACTTAATACTTAGGTACAAAGAAAACCATGGTACAAATTAAATATAACTTTTATTGATATAAAATTATAAATATCATTTCCCTTAAAAAGCTTTTAAAATTCAGTCTGATTTAACTACGTTACTTCGCCAACCGCCATTTGTTGCAGCAAATTCATTACATGGCAGAATCTCTCTTGGATCTCTGATAACGACCGATGCGGCAATAGTTCTCTAATACGTCCAAAGACCTGCTCTGAACTGGCTTCACCCTTTAACACCTCCAACATGGTTTTGTCTTCTTCCCTTGTCCAATTCCTCATCACTGTTTCGTCCTTAACTGTTGCTTCTGTTTTTATTTGTTTTACTTTCGCTGTCTCCTCTCTCTTTGGAAATGTTTTAACTTCAAGCCTCTCTCTTTTCTCACTTTTCACCGCTTTCAAATCTAACTCTTTCTTGTCTTTACCGATTTTGTTCTTAGCGATGCCTTTACCTTTGCCAGATCTATTTAATTGAGTGGCAGTGCATTCTTTGTGCTTTGTATTGTCATTTACATCTTTGACGTTTTTAGTAGGCGATTTGAGTTGTTTCTTGGGTTTTTTCGTTGGGATTTTGCATGCGCTCTTGCTGTTCCTCTTAGGGGAGGATCTTTCCTCTTCAGAATCCGGTGGCGATGTGTGGCATTGGGGCGGCGTAAGTCTTCGTGCGTGAACTCTGTACGGCTCTATGCTATATGGATATGTGATAGACGCCGAACGTAAAATTCTACCATACTGCAGGAACACTCTGCCCTGAATGTACTGAAAATCAAACTTTGAAATATATATAGTGTTATTGTCCAGAGTAGTTTAAATGAAACATCTGTTACTATTTATTGGGACGATTATTATGCAGCATAATCAAACAAGATCTTCGGTTATCTAAACAACCAAAGGCAATGTGATTTATGAAGAATATATATTGTTATAAATATAACAGTAGCATCAATCTTTAATTCAATATACTAATTAAAAGGCTATTTATTTGAGTGGTAAAAGTTTATTTACGATAAAAATTAAGTTGGTAGAGCATAACATCATCTGTCCTGTTTCTTTAGAATTGCTTCAACTTTAAGCTTCCCTCTTTTCTCCGTCTTCACCTCTTTCAAATCTAACTCTTTCTTGTTTTTACCGATTAAGTTTATTTACGAGAAAAATTAGGTTGGTTGAGCATAACATCCTGTTACAGCTCTTATTGTACTTCTGAGCAGGCGCTCGCCCGGTGTACCAAGTACCTAGTCTTTGGATGTTGTGTGTGTCCATGGGCGACGGGATCACTTAACAATCGGGTAATTTGTCTGCTCGCTTGCCAACTTTTCTAATAAAAAAGGTACCACCCTGCACAAAGTCAACTAACTTTTAGGGTTGCCGGATGGCCATTCCACTCACTTGTTTCCACTCCAAATCCTTAATATATTACCGATCCTACCTAATAAACCTGTTTTATCCAATTTCCCAGGCAGACAAAGCACACGCGACTCTCTGGATGTTGTGTGTGTCCATGGACGACATCGTTTTAACATCATTTGAACCGCCTGCTCTTTTGTCAACCTTTCTATAAAAAAAGAAGCAATGACAATTTCTTAACAAATAAAAGTCGGTCGAGTGAAACTTACAACCGTGTCCAAGTTCTCTTTTGATTTTAAATTCCTCTTGCTGTCGCTTTTGTCCTCAAATTCCCAAACGTCATAGCCTCTGTCCGCTGTTAGGAAGCTATCAGCCATAACGTCTGTACCATTTCCGTACACACTGTTGGAGAAAATCGAATTTATTAATATGATACAAAAACATTGAAACCTAAGCCAAGCAAGAATATATATTACACATATGATATTTTAAAAACAACTTCAGTCATTGTAATTTTTTTCGTAATATTATTTAGTTTAGTGCTGTCAATACAAGGAGTTTAGGACCCTAAATAGAATTATAAGTATTATACATGTAACAAACAATAATTGTTGCATATTACGCCATAGCGGTTTCACAGTCATTAATTACATGAAAATGTACTCTTTAATTGTCTTCGTCTTTAATCTATGTAAAAAGAAAGCAACTTGGTTTTATTCTTTTAAGCCTGAGCTCTAACATTATACTTTAGGAATGGTAATTGATGACATTGCTTCGATGTTAATATTTCGTTCAATGAACAATTGTTTGTTTTCTCTTTCATGATAAGGTCAATTTGTTATTAGTTTAGTATAATTGAAACCGAAAGACTTGAAATGAAGACGCAGTTCAGGCAATATAGTATTGATAGTTAGATAAGTGCATGTTTCGAACGCTATTGGTAGTAAATAATTAAAAATAAGTGAGTACCAATTTGCTTAAAAATAAACTAAACGATAACAATAATGATGTCTTTCTGACCAATTCACTTGAACGGGAGAGTATGCGTGGACACAGGTGTACTTTCTCTTTCCTTTAATTCTTATATCCCGATGGGACGGATATTCGACACAACCGGAGAGGGCTAAATTACAGGGCCGACTTTTTACATTCTTCTTTTCTTTTTAATATCAAGACAGTCGGGTGATGTGATGTGTTAAGAAGCAACAACACAAAAGTAATTTTGCAGATGGAAGGTAATAACATCTTACTAGCTGAGCTATCGAGCTGTCACCGTCTCTCACGCAATCCGGCGTTAAATAACTTGTGAAATTGCAGCAACTATCGCTACCCGTTTCTTCTTGTATACCATTCAACCATGAAGTATAGAATACTAGGATAATAATCGTCATATATTAAGATATTGCTTCAAAATCTTTTATATTGGTCAATAGTTTTTTTATTCATGGCATTTCACTCTGTCTATAACTGCTTACTTTATTTCATGTCGCTAAAAAACCCGCAGCGTCATTGTGGTAGGTTTTGTAACTATTATTTTAACTAACTGAAAACCAGTTTTCTGCTTATCGCGCCATACTAAGATTATTTTCTTTACTAAAGGATCCATGCTTTCAATCCTAAATATCCCTTCCCATTCTTTGCAAAATTTACAACACACCAGCAACTCTCTGGACGTTATGGTATGTATGTTCATGGAAGACACTGTCATTTAACATCAGAAGAGAATTTATGAAAATTTTCTATAACTTTCCCCGATAAACCTACGTTAACGAAGAACGATTCAAAATGCATGATTTATGGCTAAAATATCGTCGATTCTGATATTTTTACATGACATGGCCCATATATCAACAACCCTATTTATAAAGCATTTGGTTATAATAACATTCAACCGTTAATTGATCATGATTGACGACGTCTATTTGGAAAGAATTATTCAATTCAAAGTGGGACTTTTTTATAAAAATAATTGTATCCGTTTCTTTCACTTTTTTAACTTTTTACTAAAGACCGCAATGGTCGAACTTCAACCGTAAAATTTTTAATTATTTTTACCCTTTCAATGTAACTTTAATATTGTACACTTCGCTAATCAAATTTTTCCTCCTATAATATGACTTTTTAAATATTAACTAAGAATAAGTTCTCGGATTACTAGAACCAAATACTTTATCTTCTATTTGCGTAGAGCGATAAATAATACAACCAACCGTGTTTGTTAACTATTTCTGTTATTGATAACTAGCTAATACAATATGACTTTAATTGACGCGAAGTGAATTTATTATTGGCGTTTCAAAATCTTTGCATAAAAGGCCCACCAACTTTTTCAGTCCACGATGCACTAACACCTTATTTTGTTTCGAGGCCCTAGCTTAGCTAGATGGTCGAATAGTCAATAGAAATAATGACAATAATAGCAATTAAGTAGGGCCAAAAGGTGAAACTTCCATAGTTTAACTATAGGCTTTTAGTTTAATTTATATTTACAAAATAATGAATAATTTAAACGGAAAAGAATTAAGAAAACTAGAAAATGAAATTCAGTGTCAACGTAGTTCATGTGATAAGCACAATTGTTGAAAGTTCAACATCAAAAAAATAAGATGTTTAAAGGTAATGGAAATTACATTTGAATTGAAAGCTAGTTAAAAAGATTGTCTGTAAAATATAGTTAAATATTGATTATGAATTGATACCCAAATCTTAGCCCCATCCCAGCCCCAATAAAAAGGGCGTGTTACGGCGTTAATTTTTTTTATTTTGTCCATGAAAATATGACATTTTAGAATTGAACGCCCATTGAAAAATTGAAAGCCAAACAGATTAAGCCTTTTTTTCCCAAGGGATCTATATAATATTTGCCCCGAAGGATTATTTGCCCTGGTTCTGTTTT